>PVJA010044370.1:0-16218 GCA_004027025.1 Myocastor coypus | reverse complement strand
TCTTACCAACACACCTGTGATTTTTCTCCTAAAGGGCTTCAGGTGTGGGTCAGTAGCAGAACATGTGCTTGGCATCCACAAGGCTCTGGCCTCTGGCCCCACCCAGCCCCAGGAACAGTCTTTCACATTGCCCCTTTCCCATCTTGAAGTGAAATTCCTAGGAATTGTGACCTACTTACATATACAAGTTCAAAAAAAATCAGTATTCTCATCCTGTCATATGAAGAAAAAAATAAAGGGAAAGTCATTTAGGAGAAAAACTCACATAGTATTTGAATAGGTTCATATATACAAAAATATCAACTAAGAAAAAGTTTCCATGGTAGTAAAGTATTAATAAGAATAAAACATACCATAAATACTGGAATGGAAAATATATGACCAGAACTTATAACAGTTTGGGGATAGGATATAGCACAAAATTCTACTATGTCATGGACGTAAACAGTGTCCATGGCCTTACTGGTGGCCAGGCATCACTTGTGGGAGTGAGCTATTGCTATTTCCTTGATATCCACCCTGTAGACCCAGAAAGAATCATGACCCATAGGGTGCAGGGAAAATCGATTTGTAGAATATGCTGATGGACATATTCTGCTGCTGTCTACAAAAGAATAATTGAAAGACTGCTTTTGTATACCTCTGTTTCTCCTGTGTTTAACTGTTTGCCCTATTTGGTGGGTTCTTTCAATTCTTCTTCATGGAGTTGTGATCATTCTTATCCTTCTCTAGAATAACTGTGCGGGGTTGGCTTTGTCATCATGAAGTTCTTCAGTTGTTCTTTGTCCTGGAAGTATTTTACTTCTCCACTGAATGTGAAAGAGAGTTTTGCAGGGGATATCATTCTGGGCTGGAATTTGTTTTCTTGCAAGACTTGTAGTACTTTGCTCCGTGCTCTTCTTGACTTGATGATTTGTAAAGAGAAATCTGCCATTATTCTAATGAGTTTTCCTTTAAATGTTATCGGTTTCTTTTCTTTTAGTACACTGTTCCAGTTCTGAATTTCTGGGATCTTGATTATTATATGTCTGAGTGTGGCTTTAACTGTGTTGGTATTATTTGGAGTTCTATATGTTTCATTTACCAAATGTCAGATTGTTTCCCCATATTTCGAAATTTTTCTGTGATTGTTTCTGCCCATATTCTTTTTACATCATTTGTATTGACTGTCTTTCCCATTGATGCATATTAACCTTACACTCTTCATCTTTGTACCATTTTGCAGATTTTGAACAATTTTTTCTTTCACCCTAATTTTTATAAAGAGATTTCTTCTTACGTCTTCACTAGCTGAAATGGAGTTTTAAGTTCTGAAAATCTATTTTCACTTTCATTTATACCGTTTTGCCAGTTTGTGATTGGGGTTTTAATTTCCTGTATAGCACTTTGAATCTGCTTCATGCATTCTATTTCTTTCCTATACTTCTGTTTCAAGAATTCCATCATTTTAAAAAAAAAGAATTCCATCATTTTTGTATTCTCTATTTTTTCATCAGTGTTTTGTTTAGAAGAACTTAGTATTTCTTTTGTTATAGGCATTATTTCTTTTTTTTTTCAAAAATTATTTCTGATCGGATTTCCTCTATAGCTTTCTACATTTGTTTCTTTACTTCAGATGCTATTATTTCAGAGATTTCAGGCATGTGATTCCCAATTTCTTCTATGCTATTGTTTCTTGTATTTGTTCTGGGTGGGGTTGGGACCTCAGAGTGCATTTTGCTCCTTCTCTTTGTCATTTTGTATAGCTCTGCCTTCTGACCTTTGGTGTAGAGTTTTGGTAGCAGTCTCACCTTAGCATCAGATCTATATCTACAAAGTTCTAACTTGTCCAGGTGGGTGTGGCTTGGGTCTGGCTGCTGAGCTCCACTTCTTCCTGCTGCAGCCCTTGAAGGTGACCCTGATGTGCCACTCTGGCACAATGTTCTGCTCTTGGATCGGGTGGGTGGGTCTTGTCTCTAGTCTCTCTGCAGGGAGTTCTGCTGCAGTTTTCCACACTGGGCCTGATGGGTGAAGTTCCACTCACATGTTGGGCCTGGTTGCTGGGTCGAATGTGTTTCTGGAGGTCTCTGGACAGTCTATCTCACGTGCCAGCCTTTTTCTTGGTCAGATGAGTTTCCAGTGGGCCCAAGTTGCTCTCATTCATTTTCCAGGCCTGGTTGCTGGGTTGAATCTGACGTATGAATTTTTTTAAATGATACTTTACATTCTCTTTGTCAGTATCTGGAGGATTTTTTTTTTGCATCTATATTCATTAAAGAGATTGGTCTGTACTTTTAAATTGGACCTTGTCAGAGTTTTGAACCAGAATAATGACTTGAAAGTATTTCTTCCCTTTGAAATTGATTAGCATTTGAGAAGTATTGGTATTAGATCTTCTATGAGACTTTTGTAGACTTCTACAGTGAACCCACTGGTCCCAGTATTTTTTAATAGGTCAGGTTTCTGTGACTGCCTCAATTTCATGAACTGTTATTTAACTATTCAGTTTTTGAATTTTCTTGTTTCAGTTTTTATGATTTGTATGTATTGCTGAATCTCTTAGTTTCTTCAAATTTTCTCTTTTATTATCTTACAGATTTGCAATGTAGCTGTTAAACTTTTTTATTTCTACAGTGTTTCTAATGAACCTCTTCTTTCTTTTTTTCCCAGAACCAGGAATTGAACTGAGGCCCTTGTGCTCGTCAGGCAAGTGCTTATTCTACTGAGATATCTCCCCAGCCCCTAACCTCTTCCATTTTTAATTGTATTGCTTTGGGCTTTTTCTCTCCTTCATTGGTTAGATTATCTAAGGATATATATATATATATATATATATATATATATATATATATACACACACACACACACACACACACACACACACACACACACACACACACACACATATAGTGCTTATTGTGTTAAGAAATCGACTCTTGAAATTATCGCTTCTTGGTCTCAATTTTAAAATAATTTCATTGATTTTTTTCTCTGATCTTTATAATTTCCTACCTTGAATTTGTACTGTTCCTGTTTTTTTTAAGAACTAGAGGTGCATTTTTAGGTTATTTATTTGAGCTCTGTTTGTTTTTGTGATGTAGGCATGGACAGGTATATAGTTCCCTCTAAGGACTGCTTTCATTGTGATTCACAAATTGTGGTTTGTATGGTATTATCATTTATAACTACAAATTGCCCTATTTATTCCTTGATTTCTTCTGTAACCCACTGTTTACGTATGATTATATTGCTTAGTCTTTATATACTTGCATAATTTCTGTGTTTTCTTTGTCATTGATTTCTCATTTCCTTATGCTATGCTCTCATAATATACATGGTATTATTTAAATAATTTTACATTTACTGAAACTGCATTCATTGGCTCATAAGTGATTTATTTTGAAAAAAAATATCATGATGAATATTCCTGTGTTCAAAGGTTAATGTCTGATATTTCTTTGTAGATTTTTGTATAATTGACCCATCTATTTGTGATAGGGAAATACTGAGTTCTAACACTATAATTGTGTTTATGTTTTGCTGGCCTTTTATGCCCAGTGGTACTTGTTTAATAAAGTTGGATGTAGGATTGGTTGGTACATACATGTTAATAATTGTTATCTAGTCCTATCAGATTGTTCCTTTAATCACTATGTAGTGACTTTCTTTGTCATCTATGACTTTTGATTGGGGAATGAAAACCATTCATGTTGAAAGTTATTACTGATCAGTATTTGCTTTTCCTACCATTGCCTTTTCTTCCTGTTTTTTTGATGCTCTGCCTATCCTTATTGGTAACTGCTCACCCTACCTCGTGTACTCATTCTATTAAATGTTTTGTCATTGGTGTCTGCTCATTTTCATTTTTATCATATGGTTCCAGGGTAAATTCTGAGGGGATTTTACTGACTTTGTCAGATAGCAAAAGTTATATTTTTGGTTGTATAGGTCTTGCTTTATCTTGGTCTTAATCATCCAGCAGAAAAGTCTAACCATGAGGTATGAAAAGTAAAGCCATATTAATATGCTAAAATGCTCAAGTCAACAGCTTCTGACATTGCCAGTTCTGCTGATAACCCACTACTATTATGAACTATTGGGCTATATTGGGTTACTTTGCTGAATTCAGGCATCTACAATCTTTGGACTGGCACTAAGTGTGAAAAGGTCCTTTAAAGATTTTTTGAAATACAGCTTCTCTGCAATGGAACACCCATCTTGGACAAAACAAAACAAAAAAGGAGGATATAAATAAAGGATGATTTTATAGTGAAATATATATATTAGTTAGGATAGACATACAGCTACTTTCTCTTAGTTCAGTGGGAAGAAAAGTTTGTACTGATATTTGTTTAGACAAGATATCATATCTACATCTTGTCCTCTGAATACTCTGAAGACAACAATATGCAATGTATTAATTACTGTAACTTCCTACTAACCTGTTTTGAAACTTTGTCATATCGCTGTTTTATCTTTTTTCTCATTAAAGTGAAAAAAATTTAAAAAGACTAGCAGAAATCCGCAGTATAATTACCCAAACTTACCAATAATGATTAGAGAAATTATCACATCTACACACTGTGCTCTGTGTAACTACTAGGACAACAACATGCATTGTATCAAATATTTGGAATGTAATACTAACATGTTTTGAAACTGTCACATGTTATTTCTTACTAAAAGTAAAAAAAAAATAAATTAATTAAAAAAATAAATGAAGCGAAAAAAATTACCCAAACTTTTCTGCATATATACCTAAATGTATCTTTTCCCCTTCTTTCATTCATCTTTTTCCTCATCCCAGTTCTTCCTTCCCATTGAATAAATTATTTTCCTTTCACAGTATCTACTGTGCACTGTAAATTTCACTGTGCAGGTTTGTTTTTTCTAAGTATTTCATTTTTAGATGCTCTTGTGAATGTTGTGCTTTCCCTAATTTATCTCTGTGAGTTTTTTGTTTGCCATCGATTTTTGTGTAGAATTTGCAATCCACTATACTACTGAATTTGCATGTTAAATCCACAAGTTTTTTTGGTAGATATTTTTAGATCTCCTATATAGAGTATCATGTTATCTACAAATAATGGTAATTTAACTTCTTCCTTTCCTATTTTTATTCTTTTTACTTTTTTGTCTTGTTCAAATGTTCTGGCTAGTATTTCCAGAATTATATTGAATAGGAATAGTGATAATAAATATACTTGTCTTGTTCCTGATTTTAGGGTGAAAGCATTCAGTTTTGATCATTTATTATGGTGTTAGCTGTTGGTTTGCTACAGATGGCTTTTATCAGATTGAGGCAAAGATCATCTATTCTAATTTTCTGCAGTGTTTTTATGATGAATGAGTGTTGCACTGTCAAATGCTTTTTCTGTATCTATTGAGATGATAACGTAATTTTTGTCTTTGGTTTTGTCAGTACTGTGTATTACATTTATTGACTTGTGTACACTGAATCATCCCTGCATCCCTGGTATGAATCATACTTGGTCATGATGTACAGTCTTCTTCATGGTTTGCTCCATTCTGTTTGCCAATATTTCATTGAGAATTTTTGCATCTATGCTCATTAAGGATATTGACCTATAGTTTACTTTTTTGGTTGTGTTCTTGTCTGACTTTGGATTCAGGATAATTCTTGGTTCCAGGAATGATTTTGGAAGTATTGTTCTCCTCTTCATTTTTTACAGAATTTCATCATTAGTGACATAAATTCTTCTCTAAATTTCTTACAGAATTCGATAGCAAATCCACTGGGACTTGGTTTTTCTTTGTTGGTAGATTTATTTATTTATTTATTTATTTATTTATTTATTTATTTATGGTACTGGGGATTGAGCTCAGGACTTTGCACTTGCCAGGTAAGCAGTTATTCTACTGAGCTATTTCCCCATCCCCTGTTGGTAGATTTTTAATTCAGTGAAATTGAAGTGGTGATAAAAACCTATCAACAAAGAAAAGACCAGGTCGTTAGCGACTCACTGACAAATTCTACAAGAAATCTATGGAAGATCTAATCCCACTACTTCTCATAATGTTTAATAATATTACAAGAGAAATAATATTCCCAGCATCATTCTTGGATGCAGATATTATCCTTATAACAAAACTAGAGAAAGATTTAACAAGAAAAGAGAACTAATGGCCAATATTCCTAGTGATTATAGGTGTAGAAATCTTCATTAAGATTCTGGTAAACAGAATACAGCAAATTATCAAGAAGATTATACACCAGGAGCAAGTAGAATTCATCCCAACGATGCAGGGACTGTTCAACACACACACAAACCAGTAAATATAATACAGTACATCGACAGAGTCAAAGACAAAATCACTAAATACTTTTAAAAACAAAGCATTTGACAAAATTCAATACTTATTCTTGATAAAATACCCATAGGAAACTGGAATAGATGGTGTTTGTCTCAATCTGATGAAAGCCATCTATGATAAGCCAACAGCCATCATCATACTAAATGGACAAAACCTGAAAGCTTCACTCTAATATCAGGAGCAAGGCAAGGAAATCCACTATCACCATTTCTGTCCCATGTAGTTTTGGTAATATTAGCCAGAGCAATTACATAGAAGAAGTAAATAAAAGGAATAATGATAGCAAAGAATGAAGTTAAACTATCATTATTTGCAAAAGACATAATATTCTGCATAGTAAAGTCCAAAAACTCCACCAAAAGCCTTCTAGATTTAATAACCAAATTCAGTCTGATAGCTAGACTGATATAAAGTGAGCACTAAAATATCCATAGCTCTCTTATATGCAAATAACAAACTTAACTGAAAAAGGTATTAGGGAAAGCACACTTTTCGCAATAGCATGAAAAAAATGAAGGACTTAGGAATCAATCTAATGAATGAAGCAGATCTTTACATTGAAAACTGCAGTACTCTGAGAAAGGAAAACACAGAAGATATCAGAAGATGGAAAGATATTCTTGAGTAGGAAGAACCAATATAGTAAAAATGGCCTTACTCCCAAAGCTGCTATACAGATTTAATGTAATCTAATTGCATTTATTTAATGCAATTGCTTTCTTTCTTTCTTTCTTTCTTTTTTTTTTTTTTGTCTTTTTGAGACGGGGTCTTGTTATACAGTTCAGGCTTGTCTTGAGTTCACTTTTGTAGCCCAGGCTGGTCTCGAACTTGCACAGATGCTCCTGCCTCAGCCTCCTGAGTGCTGGAATTACAGGCATGCGCCACCATGCCTGTAATTGCAAATTTAATGCAATTTCATGCCATTCAAAACTCGAAGAACATACAGAACTAGAGAAAACAATACTAAAATTCATTTGGAACTGGAAGTACCCTAGAATAGCAAAAACAATTCTGGACAACAAAGGAAAACAAGTGGGCATCACAGTTCCTGACTTAAAATTATACTAATGATCTACTGTAATAAAATCAGCTTGGTCCTGGCAAAACAAACAAATAAAACAAACTGCATCCAGGATCATTGGACCAGGGTAGAGGATATATGCACAACTCCAAACATGCTCAGCCACCTTATTTTTGACAAATGCATCAAATACCTTCACTGGAAGAAGGATAGACTCTTATAAATGATGCTGAGAAAGCTGGCTTTCCATGCTAAAAACTAAGCCTAGACCAATGTCTATCACCATGTATTAAACTAAAATCAAAGTGGAACAAAATTCTAATATTATAATAGAAACATTAAAACTGTTGGAAGATAGATAAAACTCTGAAAGACATAGCTTTAGGTAAAGGTTTTATGAACAAAACCCTGACCACATAGGAAATACTACAAGGAATCAATACGTGCTATCTCATCAACTACAAAGATTTTTTCACAGCAAAAGAAGTCATCAACAGAGTGAACAGACAACTATTTTTCCAAAAGTTGGAAAAATTTCTGTCAGCTGTTTCTCAAACAAAAGAGTGGTGTCTAGAATACATAAAGAAATGAAAAAAATTAAACTAACCAAATTTAAAGAGCAAACCCAAAAATAAGCATCTGAGACTGACACAATCTCAGATGAAGAAGTACAAAGGGCAAATAAACATACCAAAAAAAGTTCAACATCACTAGTTATTTCAGAAATACAGATTAAAACAATACTGAAATTCTGTCTCACTCCAGAAAGAACAGGTATTATAAAAAAAAACACCCAACAATAAATAATGGAATGGCTGTGTAGAAAATGGAATGTTTGTTCACTTTTAGTGGGGTTGCACACTGGAGCAACCTCTATGGAAATTAGTGTGGAGATTCTTTAAAAAAGATCTATGACTAGATTTTCCACTTGACTCCCCTTCTTGTTATCTTTCCAAAAGATTTACAATCATCATATCACAACGATATATCCACAACCTTGTTTAAAGAAGTATGTTTTGTAATAGCTAAATCTTGGAAACAGTCCAAGTACCCATCAATCAATGAATCAATGAAGATTATGGATTTTTTTTTATACAATGGACTACTATTTTGCTATAAAGAAGGATAATCTTGAGATATTTCTAGGTTAATGGATACATGTAGAGTCCATTCTCTTAAGTGAAATAAATTGGACATGCATGTATAAATATTTTTACTGATGTGGAAAAAACATTTAAATGGGAAGGAGCACAGGGGAGGAGACAGGGGAAAAGGACAAATAGGAAAAGAAAGAAAAACAAGAGAAGAAAGATAAAATGGAAACAAAGTTTTTGTAAATAAAGGACTGAGGGGTAGAAGGGAGAGGAGTGGTTTGAGAGAAAATAAATTCAAGGTATGCATGTACAGCTACAAATTCCCTATGATGAATGTGATCATTATGCATATCTATGTTGTACCAATAAACAATAAAACACCAAAAGAGAAGATTCATTACCATTTATTCTTTATATAAATAAGAAAGATAATAAGAGATTATGCTAACGTATTAGATAATTCAAACAAAATGATAAATTCTTGGAAAGGCATACATTGTTAAAGTAATTTATATAAAGTTGAAAATCTCAACATAATTATATGCACATTGGATTGATTCAGCAATCAAAATATCCTCCAAACAAAGTTTAGAATCAAATGATTTCACTGGTAAACTCTGTCATACACTTAAAGAAGAATAAACCTGAATCATTTTCAAATACTTCCAAAAAAATCAAAGTATAGAAAACAGGTCTTCATTTATTATAAAAGCCAGAAATACCCTGGCGTCAAAGAAAGATTAAGGTATGAGACCCAAAGAAAATCACAACTCAATCCACTTTATGAAAGTTTATTTTAGATGTCCACGATCATTTGACTGGTTATCAAATACTACACAGATTGCTAGTGACAAAAGATTAGATTCAGATTCTAATCCCTTTTCATAACTGCGTCACAAAACTCCCAGTTCCCTGCTGATTCCAGGACATCACAGATGCTTTTACATTCCTGGACCTGCTCAAGTGCACAATTCAGTAACCTGGCCTATTTGGCAACAACACAAAAAGGCAATTTGTCTCAAAAAAAGAACTTTAAAATTGATATAATATCACATAATTTTCTTTTTTTTCCTTGTTTCAGAACTTTTGTTTATTTATTTATTTTTATGGCCGGCTCAGCCTGCCCTGAGGGCAGGGCTGGTGCAGCATGTGGTGCCAGGGATTGAACCAAGGTTCCTGCAGGTGCCTAAGCTTTCCTAAGCAGGCGCTTTAGAACACTGAGCCATCTTGCCAGGCACATAATTTTCAATAAATCAGCTGAAGTGAGAATGATAGAAAAATAGCTTGAAGTTTTTTGAACTGATACAGGTATATTAATTTCTAAATGCTCTTCTAGCACACCAATCTTTATGTATGCATTGGAAATGAAAACATATCCATAGAAAATTTTGTACATGAATGTTTATTATAACACTAATAAGTTAGCCGAAAACTGGAAAGAACTCAAGTACCCATCAGTGGATACATCCATGCGATGAAATGTTACTGAGACATTAGACAAGTATAAAATGCTGACTGACATGTGCTACAACATGGAGAACTTTGAAAACATTATTTTAGAATTTATAAAAAGAGGGCTGGGTAGATAACTCAGTAGAATAAGTGCTTGCCTGGCAAGTGCAACGACCTGAGTTCAATCCCTAGTTCTGGAAAAAAAAAAAAGAAATTACAAAAAGATTATACATTATATAATGGCAGTTATACAAAGTGTGTAGAATAGGTAAAACTATACTAACAGAAAGTAGATCAGTGCTTGCCTAGGGCTGGTGGCAGTGATGAAGAGTAATTGCTAATGAGCACTGAGTTATTTTTAGAATGATAAAAATGTTCTAAACTTAGATCATATTGATAGATGTACCTCTCTGAATATTCTAAAAATCATTACAATGCACATGCATGTGGGTGAGTTCAGGCCAGGAACGTGGCTCACTGGAAGCACATTTACTTAGCATGCATAGGGCCTTGGGTTCAATCTCCAGCACTGCCAAAAGAAAAATAAAATGAGTGAATTATAAAGCACATGAATTATGCATCAACAATTCTGTTAAAAAATGGGCCAACTGTGGTGGTGCATTCTTGTATTCCCATCTACTCAGGAGGCTGAGGCAGAAGAATGACAAGTTTAGGGTAAACATGAGCAACTTAGCAAGACCCTGCCTCACCACAGAAAAGGTTGGGAATGTCACTTAGGGCAAGCATTTGCATGTCATCTCCAGCACCACACACACATGCACACACATACGCATATGCATAAATTTAGTGTGATGACCAAGACACTTTCTCTGTGAAAAAACAATACATATTTTAGGCTTTTCCAGCTGTACATACTTACTTTCACATAATTTTATTTTCATTTACAATGTTTTAAAAATATTAAAGAAAATTTTAGCCCTCGAGCTGTCCAAAAACAGGCCATGAGTCTGATGTAGCCAGTCTGCAGTGGTTTAGTCAGTTGTTTTAGTGAGGAAAATATGATTCTTTAACAAATCACAGTAATTTTCCCCAACTCATATTCCATAGAGTAAAGACAGTGTTTAATAGCATTACACAGTCTATCTATACTCTCTCGCCTCTTATTTGGAAATCCTCCAATTTATGAGGGCTTAGAAAACAAAGTACAGAGTTACATAAGAGAAGTCAACAAATGCTCTTTAGAGACAGCATAACACTGTCTAATTCACAGAGAGCACTCTTACAGGATGGAAAGCAGAAACAAGTGCATTTCCATTACCTAGATGCCCCTTCAAAACCAAAGACAGAAGGGCTATTAGGTAAGAGAGTCCTTAGGAATCATAAAGGACTGTGCTTGATAGTGTGAAATTTCTCTAAGATCAATGTGAGCTCTATTTACTGAAAAACACAGCTGAATCAATTTAGGACTATGAACTGAAAAGGAAGAACTTTTTAAAAGTTAAAGGTATAATATAAGCATGAGATATTATTACCATATTTTAGTAAAGGGAAAATATCTATTGAGAATTAAATCACTTGTCTTCATCTGTTAATTTGTTTTATTATATTACTAGCTTTCCTTAGCTTACTGAAGAGAAAGTTTTGTGCTTTTGTCTACATATTTGTTTTTCGTATATGACTTTTGTTCTCAGTAATATTTTGTTCATTTTTTAAGATTATGATGCATAGTATATTAAACTATTCTTATTGTCTACTTTGTTATGAAAATTTTCTTTATTTTTTCATAGAAGTCAGGAAAGTGCTTTTAAATATTTTCTTTATGAAAATCTACTTGTACTACAGTAAAATTTTAAAAAGAAGTACAAATGATTTTTAGTTTTTTTGGTTCTGGGGCATGTGGATTTTTTTTCTCATTTTTTAAAAATGAAAACACTTCTTAAAGGCATCATGGTTTGGGGCTTTTGGAAGGTGAACAATATGGTACAGGATACATTTTATAATATCATTTTATAATGTATCACCCAAGACACATACAGTGCAGGAAATCTATCTACTAAAGAATCCAGTTGAGGGCCTAGATCCTAATATCCTGCATGAGTTCAGATGAAAACCTAGAGCTCATAGCAATGCCTCCCACAATCCAAATGGAAGCCTAAACCCCACAACAAAATCTCATGCAGGTCCATTTCACGGGTCTGTTCTGGAAAGGCCCAAAGTTTGGTGGTGGAAGCTAGGAAGCCTATGCCAACGGAATGAAGGACCTGTGCTAGCAGGCTGAGGGATCTGTACTGGAGCCAGGCAGCACAACTCAAGGTAAGCACCAGAGCTTCCGAAAGAATACCACAGCAGTCCTCAGGAGCAGTGAGGTCCCGAGCTCCTCCAGTGATGAGGAAACCTGAATTCCCATCAAGGAAGCCAGTGTGATGAGCTCCTACATGAGGCTAAGCACTGCACCACCTTCCCCTCCAGAGCCAGGAAGCAGTGCTCAAGATCAGGACCCAAACTTCTCCAAAGTTCATCAGGAAAGCCAGCATGACAAGGTCCTCCAGTAGAACAAGCCAAGAGAACCGGCAGCTTTCAACAGCTCCAACAGCTTCTCCAAACAGCACTCTGGCAGCTTTTCCTTTCTATCCTTATGCTACTGGCAACAAGCCTCAGGTGAGCCTCTTGCATACAGTACAGTGCTAGTTTAATTCAGCTGGTCGTAATAAGCTGACCATCAGTTAGAAATCCACAACAAAAGGTACCTTGTTATAACCCCCCCAAAAAATGGCTTCATATACTTTATCCGTATACCCCCATATCTACAAGATTGCTTAGCGTTCAAATATTTTCTGAGTTCAACTCAACTTGGGAAATGCAGCGATCTAGTGAAAGTTTGTTTTCAATCTAAAAAAAAAATAACATGATAGAAAAGATTAATAGGAAGATATACAGCAAAATGAGTTTTATACCTGCTGGAGAGACGAGAACTGACAAATAAGGGAAATTAGGAAGTTTTCTTGGTCTACGTAAGAGAAAATAAGCAGAGAGAGGGTTTAAATCTTTTAAATTATAACAAAAATGAGTGGCCTGACTTGTAGACAATTTTCTTAGCTTGAGAGAAGAAAGGTGAAGGGTGGGAAGATAAATTGCTAATATGATGATGCTGGTAGCTCCTAAGAAAAGGACACTGTAAGACTCTAAGAATGGAATTAAGGGAAAGGTATAAATTCTGTCTCCTTATTAAAATTGAGTTTATGAGCTATAAAGATAAAAGTAGTGAGTACAACTGAGTGAAGAAAAACAAGCTAAGTAAAAAAACAAAATCAGATGACTACCAAAGCTCAGAAAAAAAATTTTCCATGGAAAATGTGTGACAGGAACAAAAGTGGGGGAAAGATTCCTACCAACTGTACATAGCAACAAGGAGATAATGAATATTTAAACATAGACTAAGAAAAAATGCTCCATGGGAATGAAAATTTTTTTGAAAAGGTGATGTTCAATCTTTTTAAAAGAAGAGGCTAAGCCAAATGTAATCCTTGCATAGGAATGAATAAGCCATTACAAACACTTGGCATTAAGCTGCTGTTGGGATGAGGGATACATTCTCTAAAGAAAATGAAAAACGACATCAGGAAACAAAAACATACTAAGTACAGTAAATAACTTAGAAACGTCAGAGTTGTGCACTTTGAGATGTGAACCTCACATTATGTGGTAAATGCAAACAAATCACTTGTTCCTCTTTCCTACCATTTTAATGTAATTGTAAAAGGAGTTTATCTGCAGTTGTACTGTACTATGACACCATTTTAAAGGAAGTATAAAAATAAAAATAAATTATTTAAAGTATTTTTGTGTGTGGTTTTAAAATTCTTTATACTGTATATTTGTGTCAAAAGTGTAGAAGACTCACTTTATTGGACTTACAAAAAAAACAATATATGAACAATCTCTGGAGACACTCCTTTGTAAGGCGAGGAATTCCTGCAGCACACTTCATTTTTACCTTGCTTTATATGTTTGCATTTTATCTGTTCAAAAGTTGTTGAAGCTTTTCTTCCTTGCTCTAGGTCAATAGCAGCTACCATAAGGAAACATGCTTTCTATGCAATCAGAATTACTTGGTCAGAATAATAAAACAGCACACCTGATAAAAGATAACCAGCATATCACTGAATAGTGAGAATTCTGGCAGCTGAACACAGAAGGAAAGCCAGAAACATTCTGTCTGAATGAGAAAAATACTTTTGGGAAAGCACGTGCCACCATATAAATTATACAGATCATAACACTGATGTACAGTTTTTTGGTTCTTCCTTGAAAACTCTTTAATGATATATATTTTTATATTTTCCTCACAAGTTTGGAATTGTGTTTCTATTTCTGAGGAAACATTCTCACAGCATTAAAATTTTAGAACACTGAATGTCTCAATCATATTATTTCTCCACTACATGAGTACACAGTGCCTTTCTATTTATATTTTTAATTTCATTCATTTTTATTTTGTAATTTTTAGTACACAAATTGTTTACATTGATTTAGTTTCGTTTTATGTTATTTTCCTTTTTTTACCACCTTCCCTCACTTCTTCACAGTTTTCCTATTTTTCCTAGTTATATGAAGTTAATTATCCTTATATTTCTATCTAGTGATTTTCTTCTTTTTAAAAAAATGTGTGTGTGTGTGTGTGTGTGTGTGTGTGTTCATGGTGTGTGCACGGTCTCACTATGCAGCTCAGACTTGTAGTGATCCTCCTGATTTCTGCCTTCCTCGTTCTGGGATTGCAGGCATGCACCACCAACCCAAACTATTGCGGGCTTATTGTGCCCAAGGGCGGGGTCAGTGTGGCATTCAGTGCCAGGGATTGAACCCTGGCCATTGCGCTTACCTAAGCTAGTGCTTAGTCCACTAAGCTACATTGCAGGGCCTGACTTTTTTGTTGTTATATGCTATCATATCTAAGTGATTTGCCTTATGGCAAATTGGTTTCTCTTTTATAGATAGGTAGGTAGGTAGATAGATAGATAGATGGATAAATAGATGGATAGATAGATAGATAGATAGATAGACTTTTTCTTTTTATTTAGTACATGTTCTGCAGGAGCTCACTATGTACATCAGACTCATAGTGATTCTCCTATTTTCAGCAAGCTAAGGCAACTGCAGGGACCATGGTTCAGTCCTCGGCACCACACGTGACAGCTCCATCCCCAGAGCAGGCTGAGCCAGCCATAACATTAAAAAAAAAACTGCAATTATAATTAAATTTGCAAACACTATGTCTTAATCTTCCTCAAAATGTAGTGATCACAACCATTACTATCACTGAATTAATAGCATTTCAAAATAACCAACTATTTTAGTTCTAAGGTTACTGTTATATAAAATGAGGGAGTTATGAAAGATTAACTCTCCAGTTCTTTCCAGATTTATAATTCCAAACATTTCATTGATCTAAACCTATTAGACTGTTTATTTCTAGGGGCTGGGGAGATAGCTCAGTAGAATAAGTACTTGCCTGGCAAACTCAAGGACCTGAGTTCAATCCCCGGTTCCACAAAAAAAAAAAAAAAAGACTGTTTATTTCTAAATGCATTATGAATGTTATTCTTTAGCTCCTCCTCTTTTAGTTTTCGAACTTGGAGGCAAATTAATTATTTTTAGATTCCTACATGTGAATAACAAAACTCATACATTTTTATAATGAAGCCTGTATTAGGAAAAATTATAAAGCAGACCCAAGCTTCTTATTTCCTTTTCTCAGTTCTTACACTTTCCAGATACTTATTCTACATAATCTCATAGCGTTGTCCATATTAGACAATTGCCCTAGTACTCCGATAATCCCTAGCTCTTTTAATTTTTTCTATGTAGAGACAGAGTCTTGCTAAGTTGCAGTCGAGCCTTAAACTTGGAGTCGCCTAATATTTACTTTAATCATGGAGAACTGTCACAAATACATATGACATCTTAATCATTTTTACTTCCTTTTCCTCTTCCCTGTGTCTTCTATTCCCATGTCTGCTCATTATCTCCACAAAGCCTGCCTCTTGGTTTCCTATCATCTATCTTCTATTTTGCTCTTTACCTTATTTACATTGTGCATTTCTCCCATAAAAGGGACCACATAATATTTAACCTTCTGCATCTGATGTAATTTACTTAGAATAATGGCCTCAAAAGGCATCCACTTGCCTACAAATGACTCAGTGTTACCCTTTTTTGCTTCTTTTTTATTGTTTAAATTTAACAATGGTTATATTACATATTTTCATCATCAGATCAGTTTATATTAATACATATAGGTATATTAGATAGATCAAACAAACATAAACCTTTCTAAATCAACATTACTTTTTTTTTCTTTTCCCCTTTCTTTTCTTT
>PVJA010044369.1:0-16185 GCA_004027025.1 Myocastor coypus | reverse complement strand
ACAGAGACGCAGGCCTATGTTCAGTGGCTGTCACAGCCCAGCACAAGAGAGCACAGGAATTACATATTTATACTGATTTTAATTTTCATGTTTTTAGTACAGGGTTTACAGGATTTCAATAATAGATTGGACACAGAGGGATACTGTTCTCAGCCTCTCAAGCACTGGGATTACAGGACAATGTTTGGTCCTTGCATACATTTCCCAGATTGAGGAAAGACTGGACTGCTTCCCAACAGACCCCACCACCTACACAAAAGAATTTCAATACTGTCCTCAAGAGTAGCAGCTAACTTGGAATGACATCTGTGTTATGCTCTCCTCCACCCTAACCCTGGAGGAAAAGGAAGCTGGCTGGCTGGCTAAGGTGGCACAGGCAGACCAGGTCCACCACTCGGAGCCCACTTCCCCACAGGAGGTCAGGCAGCCCCTAGACGTGAACCTTACAGAACTATGAAGCAGGAGGGCAAGGCACCTGCACCCAGAACCATATGCTCATCTGATTTCAGGGCTAAAAATGACTTCCTGGAAGGCAGTGAATGGGGACAAGCTGAGAGAAATGACCCAGGGTTCAAATGAAAACCCAGCCAGCTTCTTGGACTCTCAGAGGATCTCATCCTCTCCAGCTAGCCAGACCCACCCAGCACTGAGGTAGAGGTGGTTCTAACAAAATATTTCATTTCACAGTCATCTCAAGATATTATCAACTCAAGTGATTTCACGATGGCACAAACACCCCTCAGCGAGAGTTCCTAAACCTGGCCTTCACAGGTCTACAATAGGAGGAAAGAACAGGAGGCCTGAAATCAACCGGCTCTTACAAAAACCAGCAGCCCCTTGAAATGGCCTAGGCCCCCTCTACAGGAAAATACCACCATGCCTAATGCCAAGTGATGCCCGGGATCCTGCTTCAAATGAAAATGAGAAGGGCAGTGGGTAGGAGAATGCCCTAATCCTGGGACACTCCCATGGCCAGGTCAGCTCTGCAACAAGAAGAGCCACTGGAAGGAGGAGCGTCCCAACTAACAAAACAAGGGAACGTCTGTTTGAGAGGCAAGTCCCAGAGAGCGATGTTCACGGACCTACTCGGCCTTGTGGGATAAGACGAAGACTGAAGGGTCCCTGGGCCTCCAGCCTACATCCAAGTCCAGCTTGCCTCGGAAGAACGATCCCTAACTACACCGTACATCCGTCTTTCTTTTCCGAAGCACCTGACCCCGCCCCCATGCTGGCCTAGGACCCCTGCTCTTACCTACCCTACCTCTAAACCCGGCCCTGGCTCTCATGGCCTCCACCTCTCACACAATATGCAGACCAACTCTTCCCTCAATCTGGTAACTGCTAAGCTCCCCACCAGCTTCAGCCTGGAGACCAAGTTCTCCTAAAGGACCTCATGCCTCTGTCCAACAGGGGTCACTGTTCTGGCCCACATATCCTCATCCTTAGCACCACAGCGGAGGCAAAGCTCCTGGGTGCACCTACCTGTGGGACATCAAAAGGGTCAGGCTAGGAACAGATCAACAAACCCATAAGCCAACTTGGTCATGCCAACCTCTCTCCCCTACACACTTCTGAAACGACCCCTGATGACAGCTCCTCACCCTGAGCTCCACACTCCCAGGCCCATGAGGCCCCCATTCAGCGGGAAGTAGCTAGGTGATTCCTTTGTCCTTTTTCTATTAAATGGAGTCTAGGACAATTGGTCAGGACTCAAATCCCAGGCACCTTGCCCCCAAACAGTCACCATCTTGATTTTGCAGGCACCCGTCCCCAAACTCTCTTCCCAGTGGCCAATAGCAGAGTCAAACCCAAAATGCAGAGCAGGTCGGCCTGCCTCCGACTTAAGGGAAATCTAAGCTCACAGAAAACAAGTGATGTCCAGTGTGCCCTGACTGCAGTAGCCTGCTACTCACTCCTACACTCTCCTCTTTGTTTCACGCTGTGTTGGTTGCAGAGACATCCCTGAGCTTCCAATAAAACTGCTTTACTGGGCCGGGCAGGATGGCTCAGTGGTCTAAAGGACCTTCTTGGGAAAGCTTGGGCAGCTTCAGGGACCGTGGTTTGATCCCCGGATACCTGGAACCACATGCTGAACCAGCCCTACCCTCGGGGTAGGGTGAACTGCCATAAAAATGAGTGAATAAATAAAGGTCCTGGGGCCCGGCGGGATGGCTCAGTGGTCTAAAGTGCCTGCTTGGGAAAGCTTGGGCGGCTTCAGGGACCGAGGTTCGATCCCCGGCACCACATGCTGTGCCAGCCCTGCCCTTGGGGCAGGCTGAGCCGGCCATAAAAATAAGTGAATAAACAAACAGACGTTCTGAAAGCAAAAAATAAATAAAATTAAAATAAATAAATAAATAAGTAAATGAAGGTTCTGAAACAAGCAAAAAATAAATAAAATTTAAAAAATTCTAAAAAAAATAATAACTAAAAAGCCGGTCGAGGTGGCACATGCCTGTAATCCCAGCACTCTGGAGGCTGAGGCAGGAGGATCAGTGCGAGTTTGAGACCAGCCTGGGCTACAAAAGTGAGCTCAAGGTCAGCCTGAACTGCATAGTGAGACCCTGTCTCAAAAAGAAAAAACAAAACAAAACAAAAAAAAAAAAAATAAATAAATCAAACTGCTTTACTCCTGTCAGTATGTTTGGTCAGATTCAGCGAGAGTTTGCCTGCTGACATCTAACCTTTTACTTATTACACTTTTTTTTTTTTTTTTTTTGAGACAGGGTCTCGTCATGAAGTTCAGGCTGCCTTGAGCTCACTTTTGTAGCCCAGGCCGGTTTCAAACATGCACTGATCCCCCTGCCTCAGCTTCCCAGGTACTGGGATTATGGGCATTTGTCACAACTCCAGGCTCTTACTAAATTCTTTTTTTTTTTTTTTTGGTCTTTTTGAGACAAGGTCTCACCATGCAGTTCAGGCTGGCCTTGAACTCACTTTTTTAGCCCAGGTTGGTCTCGAACTAGCACTGATCCTCCTGCGTCAGCCTCCAGAGTGCTGGGATTACAGGCGTGCGTCACATCGCCCGGCTTACTAAATTCTTTTTTTTTCTTTTTTTCTTTTTTGTCTTTTTGAGACAGGGTCTCAGTATGCAGTTGAGGCTGGCCTTGAACTCACTTTTGTAGCCCAGGCTGGTCTCGAACTTGCATGATCCTCCTGCCTCAGCCTCCCAAATGCTGGGATTACAGGCGTGCGCCACCACGCCCGGCCTAAATTCTTTATTGGAATTTTTAAAAGCATGTACAATGCTTGGGCCCTGCGGGATGGCTCAGTGGTCTAGAGCGCCTGCTTGGGAAAACTTGGGCGGCTTCAGGGACTGCGGTTCGATCCCGGGCAC
This sequence comes from Myocastor coypus, assembly GCA_004027025.1. Taxonomy (NCBI): domain Eukaryota; kingdom Metazoa; phylum Chordata; class Mammalia; order Rodentia; family Myocastoridae; genus Myocastor; species Myocastor coypus. The sequence goes on along the minus strand of PVJA010044369.1, from coordinate 12,848 downwards.
CACATGCTGCGCCAGTCCTGACCTCGGGGCGGCCATAAAAATGAGTGAATAAACAAAGGTTCTGAAACAAGAACAAAAAAAAAAAAAAAGCATGTACAATGCTTTTAACTACTTTTATTAAAAAAAAAAATACCATGGCTGGGGCTGGGGAGATAGCTCTGTGGCACAAGTGCCTGCCTGGCAAGTGCAAGGTCATGAGTTTGAACCTCGGTCACACCAAAAAAAAAAAAAAAAAAACCATGGCTGTAATAAATCAGTTTGTTTTTCCTCCTTTTGGGTAAGGCACCTGATAATGGAAACCGCTCTAAGATACAGACTGAGTAAAAAGAGGAGTTTATGAGAATTAACATAAAAAGAGGTGGGGAAGCACTTCTGGCGCTCACAGGAGTGGGGCTCCCCTTCGCCTGCCACAAGGAGCCGCAGCCGCTGCCGACCACCGCTCCGCTTTCCACTAACTTGAAGTCCAAAACAATCCTTTTCTGTACAATCCCAGGTTCCTTTCCTCTTCACAACGAGAAAACTTCTGTGAAGCTGGGCGCGGAGGCGAGGAGGCTGGAGCCCAGGACTGGAGGCCGAGGCCGTAGGGCCTCGGAGGACGCCGCCGGCTACGGTGCGCACGGGATCCGGGCGGCCGCGGTGCACAGCCCGGGCGCATGGCGCGGGCGAACGCTCTCCCGGGTCTTCCAGGACATCCCCGGGGTCCCAGCCCCGGCCCCGCTGCCGCCCGGGGAGCCCAGGACTCGCGCCCGCTGCACCCCGCGGCACCCCCGGCACCCGGCTCACAGCGCCCCCGAGCCACGGTCGCCCCAGGCCCCGCTCTGCCCACCCAGCTGAGGTCGCGCCGGGCACACCGTGACGGCACTGCGGCAGGCGGCGTCACCGCGGGCACGGGACTCGCGGAGCGCGGCAGGAGCCCCGGGGCGGCGGAGGGACAGAGTGACGAAAGCGCCGAGGCCCGGGGGACCGCGGGGTCCGGAGCAGGCGGGGGCTACGCGCCCCAGAGCCGGCGCTGGCCGCCTCCGCTCGGACCCCAGCCCGACCCCACCCCTCCCGGCTCCGTCCCCACGCTCACCATGGCGAGGCGTCCCGGGGTCCCCCGAGTCCTTTCCGCGCCGCCCGCAGCCGGCAGAAGCAGGAGAAGGCGCGTGCGGCGCTGACGAAGTCTAAGCAGCGAGCTCCTCAGACCGAGCTCAGGAACCGGAAGTTCCGCCCACCAGCGCTCCCGATTGGACGGTTCGTGCAGCCCGCCTCACTATCGCTGATTGGCTTCTGCCACACGCCCCGCCAGGTGTGCAAAGTAAGGCAGATGTTAACTCCTGCCTCCCCAGAAGGGTTCAAACATTTCGTTTTGCTCGCGAGGTTATGGTCAAGCGTCTCTTCCCAGCTGTTAATGTCAACCTTGGCTCAATTAACTGCACGCAGGCAGTTTGGTCCTAGTTTCGTAGATCCGGTCCTATTGGTTCTATTTTTTTTTTTTTCGATTTTTTTTTTTTTGCAGGACCGGGGTTTGAACTCACGACCTTGCACTTGCCAGACAGGCACTTGTGCCACGGAGCTATCTCCCCAGCCCCCCTATTGGTTCTATTGTATTTCTTTTTTTAATGTATTTGGCTGGTACAGGGGCTTCCTACACGGGCCACTCACAATGATGCTCCTGATTTCTCTCTCTCTTGCTCTCGGATTAAACGCGTGTGCCAGCGCTCCTGGGCTCTGTCACCTGCACCCCCGGGGGCCGGGCTGGCGCGGCACGTGTTGCTCTGGTGAACCTCTTCCCTGTGTCTGCCTACACGCGCCTGGGTATCAGCTTTAGTCAGAAGCGCTGTCTCCCTGCACCCGGGACTTCTTCTCTTCATCTCCTTGGGGTTCTCTTCCTGAACTGTGGCTCTGCTTCCCGCTTATATGGCTTTCAATTCTGCATGGAAACCTCTGCCTCATTTTGTGTCGTTCTCAGGAATTTAAACGTTAAGGGAGCTAAGCTAGACGGAAATATAGGCGGTCACCTAGGCCCTCGAAAGAGAGAACAGAAGAACACAAGGTACAGCTGTGGGCGGGACGGGTCCTCCTGCTGGGAGCAGGACCTAAGGACCACAGAGAGAACACCTGCTGACCTCCTTCAAGGTGGGCTTCAGACATTCACATTCCAAATAGGCATGAGTTGCCGGGCGTGGTGGCTCACGCCTGTAATCCCAGCACTCGGGAGGCTGAGGCAGGAGGACTGGTGCGAGTTCGAGACCAGCCTGGGCTACAAAAGTGAGCGCAGGACCAGCCTCAACTGCATAGCGAGTGCTGGGATTACAGGCGTGCGCCACCACGCCCGGCTTGACTTCAGTTTTATAGCCCAGGCTGGTCTTGAACTTATACTGATCCTCCTGCCTCAGCCTCCCAAATGCTGGGATTACAGGCATGCCGCACCACATGGGCAGGTCTTAATATTCTAAATAGGTTTCAATCACCTTGAAATAAACAAATTGAGTCACTAAACCTAACCCCAAACAGTGTCCAGAAGAGACTGGACGGAATCAATTTTACCGGAGCAATGGTGTTTGCAATTTCATTGGTGGACCATGGCTTTGTGCCACGTCACGCCCACATTAAGTGACTTGCCACGAATTCTCCACCACCTTTGTCCCACCTCATTACATGGTTATCCGCTATAAAAGTCCCTGAGAAACAGCTTCCTGGGCGCCACCCATTCTGGACCTCCCTCCTGTTCCTCTCTGGGACAGGAACTTTCTTTTCCCGAGTAAATATATTCTGCTTACAATCTCTGCTTGTTTCTTTTTTTTTTTGGTGGGACTGGGGTTCAAACTCACGACCTTGCACTTGCCCAGCAGGCACTTGTGCCTCGGAGCCATCTCCCCAGCTCCCCAATCTCTGCTTGTTTCTAAAATTCATTCTTTTGGGGGCCCGGCGGGATGGCTCAGTGGTCTAAAGCGCCTGCTTGGGAAAGCTTGGGCAGCTTCAGGGACTGCAGTTCGATCCCCGGCACCACATGCTGCGCCAGCCCTGCCCTCAGGGCAGGCTCTGAGCTGGCCATAAAAAATAAATAAACAAACAAAAATTCTGGAACAAGAAAAAAAAAAAAAAAAGCTCCTAAACCGGGCCCAGAGGAGTACGCCTGTAATCCCAGCACTCAGGAGGCTGAGGCAAGAGGATCGGTGCGAGTTCGAGACCAGCCTGGGCTACAAAAATGAGCTCAAGGCCAGCTTGAACTCTATAGCGAGACCCTGTCTCAAAAAGAAAAAAAAGCCAGGTGTGGTGGCACACGCCTGTAATCCCAGCACTCCGGAGGCTGAGGCAGGAGGATCAGTGTGAGTTGGAGACCAGCCTGGGCCACAAAACTGAGCTCAAGGCCAGCCTGAAGTGTACAGTGAGACCCTGTCTCAAAAAAAAAAAAAAAGTTTCTTGAATATTAGAACATACCCAGGGGACAATGAGCATCTTGCAACAGGAACCTGAACAGTAGTAGTGGAGAAGGCAGGCTCAGCTGTCTTCACAAGCCAGGTGGAACTGGAGCTAAACTGCAGGACTGCATGATCCGAGCAGCTACGGCGCAAGGAAGTGAGGACATTAATGGATGAAATCATGAAGAGCGTGAAACTCAAATAAACCAACAGCACACTTTCAAAACAGATTTATAAAAATTGTATTTGTTAAGCCAGGCGTGGTGGCGCACGCCTGTAATCCCAGCACTCGGGAGGCTGAGGCAGGAGGATCAGTGTGAGTTCAAGACCAGCCTGGGCTATAAAAGTGAGCTGAGGGCCAGCCTGAACTGAATAGCAAGACTCTGTCTCAAAAAGAGAAAAAATAAAAAATAAAAATAAAGAAAGAAAAAGAAAAAATAGCACCGTGCATGTGTACACCGTAGAGAGCAGCAGGCGTCCCAGGAGGAGATGCTGCCCCCAGGGAGGAAGGCTGAGATGCTTGTCTTGGATTTTAAGGTGACGAGTGGATCTGTCGCTGCCAGGCGTCCTAGGACAGCTCTCCCTGGTTATCTCCGTAGTGTCAGGGAAGAGCCTACTGACACTTCCTAGCTGCAAAACGCAAAACAGAAACTGTGTGGCACAGCCAGTCAGACAGCACAATCGGGTGAGTTCCCATCTTGCAGATAGCAGATACAATTCAGTGACACCTTGTACATGTCAACACACCATGTGGGGGCGGGCGCTTGACCCTTGTGTTGTCCTTGCCAAAGTGAGTGACCCTGGTGCCAAAAGGCAAAACTGCACCCAGGAGGAGGGTTAGTCTACCAAAAGGGAAAGAATACAAATGAAAAGTTAAGTACTGGGGCTGGGGAGATGGCTCCGTGGCACAAGTGCCTGCCTGGCAAGTGCAAGGTCGTGAGTTTGAACCCTGGTCCCACAAAAAAAAAAAAAAAAAAAAAAAAAAAAAAAAGTTGGCTACTAAGGAGGCCTGGGGCCAGGACAGGAAAAGATAGTGCGGGACTCACAGTGTATTCAGGAATAGGAAAGACTCTGTCACAGGTAGGCAGACGAAGGCCAGGTCTTGCATCTCACAGTACTATACAAGCATCAATGTCCTAATTTCTTTTCTTTTGCGGGACCGGGGTTCAAACTCACAATCTTGCACTTGCCAGGCAGGCACTTGTGCCATGGAGCTATCTCTCTGGCCCCTCAAAAAATTTTTTTTCTCTTTCTCTTCTTCTTCTTCTTCTTCCTCTTCTTCCTCTTCTTCCTCTTCTTCCTCTTCCTCTTCTTCTTCTTCTTCTTCTTCTTTTCTTCCTCCTCCTCCTCCTCCTCCTCCACCTCCTCCTCCTCCTCTTCCTCTCCTTCTTCCTCTTCTTTTTTTCTTCTTCTGCTCCTCCGTCTTCTCCTCCTCCTTTCTTCTTTTTCTACATAACCTCAGCCCCCCCAAGTGCTAGGATTACATGCATGTGCCACTATGTCCAACATATATTTTTTATAGATTTAATTTTATTTTAAAGAGTACAAATAGCAGAAACAAAGATACAAAAACCAGTAACAAGAGCACATATAGTACAGGATTTCAAAACACGAAAAATTTAACAATGATTTCATTACATATTTTGGTCATCAAATCAGTTTAGATCAACTGACATAGGTATGTAAAACTAATCAAATAATTACACATTAACATTTTCAATAAACATTTTTTTACTCTTCCACATGAATTTTGTATTTAAGTCACTCTTCTAAAAAAAATTATAGGGGTTGAGGAAGCAGAAAACACAACGTCCTGACTTTGATTCCTGGTACCGCCCAAAGTTTAATTAATTAATTTCTTCTTTTGAGTCCTTATACTAAGGAGACTGTCCTAACTTCAGTTTTTCTTTTTTTATTATTTTTTATTTTATTTCTTGTTCCAGAACTTTTGATCATGTATTTTTATGGCCAGCTCAACCCACCCTGAGGGCAGGTCTGGCGCAGCATGTGGTGCTGGGGATTGAACCGCGGTCCCTGCAGCTGCCTAAGCTTTCCTAAGCAGGCGCTTTAGACCACTGAGGCATCCTGCCGGGCCCCTTCAATTTTTCTTTTTGTCACAAAAATAACTAGAAGGTAAGTAAATGGTTTCCAAGAAATGATTCATATTATTGCATGATTTGCCTGACTACAATGATTTCGTAGACGTCAGAACACAATGAATATGTCATGTGCTTCAGGCAGGTATCCGACATGGCAGTTATGGATATATTTCTCATGCAATATGAAGATTTGAGTCTTTGGTTTTTTTTTCCTTTTTTAAATTTTATTTTTTTAAGGATTTTTTTATTTTTATTTATTTATTTATTTTTCTTGTTTCAGAACTTTTGTTTATTTATTTTTATGGCCAGCTCAGCCTGTCCTGAGGGCAGGGCTGGCACAGCATGTGGTGCCGGGGATTGAACTGCAGTCCCTGCAGCCGCCCAAGTTTTCCTAAGCAGGCGCTTTAGACCATTGAGCCATCCCGCCGGGCCCCTTAAATTTTATTTTAAAGAGAAAAAAATAAAAACAAATAAGATACTAGGCATGAGGGGCTGGGGAGATAGCTCCGAGGCACAAGTGCCTGCTGGGCAAGTGCAAGGTCGTGAGTTTGAACCCTGGTCCCACAAACAAACAAAAAAAAAAAAAGTAAAAAGATACTAGGCATGAACCATGGTCAATAGATTGCATATTACAGTATATTAATTGCTCAAATTATGATATAGGTGTGCATAATTCATCAAACACTCTAAGCACAAGGTTGTTTTCAATCCGCATCCTCAGTCAGGATGTATAAATAAGTCAGTAGTATAAATATCTAAATATATATGCATATATCTATATTTGTTGTTTTTCATTTGTTTCTTTTACCTTCTTTTTATTGTCTTTTAAAAAATTTTGTCTTTTTGATACAGGGTCTCACTGTGCAGCTCAGGCTGGCCTTGAGCTCACCTTCGGAGCCCAGGCTGGTCTCGAACTTGCACCGATCCTCCTGGCTCCCTCACCCTCCCAAGTGCTGGGACCACAGGTGTGCGCCACCACAGCCTGGCACCTTCCGTTTTATTAAACAAAACTTTAATGCCTGTTGGTTGAAGTTTGCCATGAGGTGATCACTAAGCCATTTGTCACTACCCGTCGGCCCTGTTTCCTTTTCCTCCTTGTATTCTGCTGGATTAATGTTTTTTTTTGCACGGAGCTGTTAACCAAAGTCGCTTTTCCCGTATATGATGGTTACAGGGACTCACTATGCAACCTGGATGCCTGCTTATCCTCCTGTTTTCAGTCTCCTGCGCGCAAGAATTACTGGTCTGCACCACTTGGTCCAGACTGCGTCCAGCTCAGCACCTCCAGGGGCGGGGCCTTAAGGTCCCGTGGCACAGGGGATGGAAACCCCGCCCTTCTGCAGCCTAAGCAAGCACTAATTCCGCCGCGCTCTCTCTGCGGCCCAGTAAGGCACTCTTCTGTCCCTATTCCCAATGCTCCTGAGCTCCAGCTGCTTTTGCAGGCTGGCCCTGGGAGGCCACGCGTGCCTGGCACCAGCATGGACACGTCCTCCCAGCCTGCATCACCACACAGGTCCGTGTCCGTGACCACAACAGCACAGGACTCCAAAGAAAGGGCTCATTTGGAAAATCAGTGCTGTTGTAAAACTATGTGCCGCAGTCAAAAGGACGAGAAGACCCGGAGAAGGTGGCTCAGAGCACTCACTGAGATTCCATCCCCAGTGAGCAAAGAACCTCTGAAACAACTCAGCTTTATGCAGAGTCGTCAGCGTGATCCCGTGCACAATCACCTCAGCAAAGGAGAACTGTCTGCTCAGGCACTAAGGTGACCACGGTCTCATGAAAGTAAAGGAGGGCCACATGCTGAGTCAGGAGCACAACCGAGATCTCCATCAGCTGCCATCCTAGGGCTCACTCAGGGGTCAGCCAATAGCATTCCAAGAAAGGGAGAAAGCAACAAATAGAGAACCCACAGGTGCAGCTGCCCCTGGGCCCCGTCCGTCACACTCTGCTGTGTAAACGCCCATGAAGCTACACGGTGCAAGCCGCGCTACTTCCACATGTTGGTACCGTGCTGCCAGCACGCGTGTGCATGACACGCGCACCTTCCTTCTCTAAGTGTGCGTGAAGTCCCACGTATGTCTCACGCATTGCAGTGCGAAAACAGGCTTTCGTTTCCTCTGCTGTCATCGGTTTTGTTAACTCTCAGTAGAAGTACAGTAGGTCATGGGTGCATTACACAATCAGTGCCTGACTCGGCTACGTTTCTCTCATTGCTAGACAGAACATCTTACCCAGGAATTGAAGCTGAAAGGTTTGTTAAGCTCACCAACTGCAGCAGTTTTAGTCCCTAATGGGCTGGCTCCAAGGCACAGTGGCACATCGCAGAGGGGCAGCAGGACAGCGTTCCCGTCCCTTCTACTGCACGCAGATGGCCCACCCTAGGGTGGGTGCAGCACTCACAAACTGAATCCCAGAACTGGACCATGTATCAGCCATAAACTGTACACTCAAAGTCCTCAAAATAGCCCTCACCCAACGGGGACAGTGGAGCACCCCTGTACTCCCAGCACCTGGGAGGCTGAAGCAGGAGGATCAGTGCAACTTTGAGACCAGGCTGGGGAACAAAAGTGAGCTCAAGGCCAGCCTGAACTGCATAGTTGAGACCCTGTCTTAAAAAGACAAAAATAAATAAATAAATAAATAAATAAATAAATAGCTATCCTAACAAAGTGCCAGGTCACCTCTGAGACTTAAGGCAAATTCTTAGCTGTGAGGCACTGCACCAATGACAGCTCACCACTTCCCACATTTGGTGGCACCAAACAGACATTTCCATTCTAAAAATGGCACACGGGGTGCAAAGCAATGGAACAAAAGTGGCCCCGGCAGACAGGAGGGTTTTTGGTTTTTTTTTTAACTGGCTCAGGCTGCCTTGACGGCACATCAGGTAAGACTTGCCAAGCTGGGCACTGACCCACAGTCTCCTTCCTGATGGTTATTTGCCTGAGCAGATGCTTAAATGACTGAGCAAAGCGACAGACCCCCTCCTCAACAGGGGGCTTGAACACTGGGCCCTGCTCTTGCTAGGCAAGCGCCTATTTGAGTGAGCCATCTCTGGCCCCCACATTGGACCTCTGCCAGACCTGGACTCCTTTATAATCACCTTGGCAACCTTTTTGCATGCCCGATGCTACGTCACACCTAGGTCTGCGTTCTCTCCCCACTGTGAGACTACACAGGTTGGGGACGATGCCTACATAATCTGAGTGCTCTGCCACTGCCTACAGACACAGGATTCCTTCCCCATGCCCAAGTGTTCCACAATCTCTGTGCTGAAGGCTTTCACACATTGATGACCCACATAGGGTTTCTCTCTGCTACGGTTTGTTTTTTTTTTGTGTGTGTGTGTGTGTGTGTGTGGGACTGGGGTTCAAACTCACCACCTGGCACTTGCCAGGTAGGCACTTGTGCCACGGAGCTATCTCCCCAGCCCCTAGGAACTTTTCCTTCAGCCAGCAATTGCCATCCTGAACAAAGGCTTTCCCACTGGGCTTACAGTGTTTCCACCCAGTGTGATGACTGTCTTGCACTTTATTCTCAGGGTCAGCGTTTTCCCAGATTGCTTACACAAAGCTTATCGGTGTGTGATACTGCATATGTCCTTTTTTTTTTTTTTTAATTTTATTTATTTTTTTCTTGTTTTAGAAACTTTATTTACTCATTTTTATGGCTGGCTCAGCCCGCCCCGAGGGCAGGACTGGCGCAGCATGTGGTGCCGGGGATCGAACTGTGGTCCCTGAAGCCACCCTAGCTTTCCCAAGCAGACGCTTTAGACCACTGAGCCATCCCGCCGGGCCCCTGAATCTGTCTTTGACAGGCATCTCCCCTCCATGCTTATGCTTCCTTCCCTGTGGCGGGTCCATTCATAAATTTGATAAACACCACTTGTAACAAAAGGTTTACCTCAATGCACATATACACAGGTATTTGGCAGAGGGTGGGGCCGTTCATGAATTTTCCTCCTATCTTTTGTGCTGAAATCTTTTCCACGTTGTTTTCATACCTCAGCTTCTCCTCACTGAGAGCCTTCAGGCCTTTGAAAGCACAGCATGTGGGGAAAGGCTGTTTCCACCGCTTACATGCCTTGGGTTTTTGCCAGTATGAATCGTTCCACGTGTGTGACAGCTGTGCTATGATAGTGACTTGCATGGACAGGGTTGATCCCTAGTGTGGGTCCTTTCACGTCCTTCCCAAACCACTTTGCTGCAGAAAAGTTTCCCACAAAGAATGTATGTGCAGAGTTTCTCTTTAGTGAGAATGCGTTCATGCACGTGTCAACACAGATGTGACGTGAAAGCTCTTCCACACTGCCTACGTGGGTAGAGTTTTTCCCCCAGTGTGTCCCTTTTCATGCCTTTCACAAGCACGACGTTCACTGAAACCTTTGCCACACTGTTTACATGCATAAGGCTTTTCCCCAGTGTGCCTCTGTTCATGACTTTGACAAGCCTGGAGACCCCTAAAACTTTTGCCGCACTGCTTACACGCATAGGGTTTCTGTCCGGTGTGGGTCTCTTCGTGTCGGTGACAACTGGAACGGGTGACAAAAGCTCTGCCACAATGCTTACATTCATATGGTTTCTCTCCACTGTGAATTCTTTCATGGACTTTACAGTTACTCTTTGATTTGAAAGCTTTCCCACATTGCCGACACGCGTAGAGTTTATCCACAGTGTGTGCCTTTTCATGCCTTTCACAAGCACGACGTTCACTGAAACCTTTGCCACACTGTTTACATGCATATGGCTTTTCCCCAGTGTGCCTCTGTTCATGACTTTGACAAGCCTGGCGACCCCTAAAACTTTTGCCGCACTGCTTACATGTATAGGGTTTCTCTCCGGTGTGAGTCCCTTCATGCATTTGACAACTGGCACGGGTGATAAAACCTCTGCCACAATGCTTACATTCATACGGTTTCTCTCCACTGTGCATTCTTTCATGGACTTTACAGTAACCCTGTGATTTGAAAGCTTTCCCACATTGCTTACATGTGTAGATGTTTTCCCCAGTGTGTGCCTTCTCATGCATTTCACAAGCATCACTTTTGCTGAAACCTTTGCCACATTGTTTACACGCATAGGGCTTTTCCTCAGTGTGTCTGTGTTCATGACGTTGACAGGCCTGGCGGCTACTGAATCTTTTCCCACATTGCTTACATGCGCAGGGTTTCTCCCCAGTGTGAGTCTGTTGATGCACTTGACAATGAGCACGTGTGCGAAAAGCTTTGCCACAGTGCTTACATTCATACGGTTTCTCTCCACTGTGAATTCTTTTATGCACTTTACACTTTCCCTGTGATTTGAAAGCTTTTCCACATTGCTCACATGTGTGGGGTTTTTCCACAGTGTGTGTCCTTTCATGCCCTTGATAAGTGCAATGTTTGCTGGAACCTTTGCCACATTCCTTCCATGAACGTGGCTTTTCCCCAGTGTGTCTCTGCTCATGACTCTGACAATCCCGGCGAACACTGAACCTTTTTCCACATTGTGTACATGCGTAGGGTTTCTCCCCAGTGTGAGTCCGTTCATGACTTTGACAATTAGCACGTGTTAGAAAAGTTTTGCCACAATGCTTACACTCATAGGGTTTCTCTGCCGTGTGAGTCCGTTCGTGATTTCGACAGTACACTTTTCTGCTGAAAACTTTCCCACATTTCTGACATGCAAAGCGTTTCTCACCAGTGTGAGTCTGTTCATGAGTTCGACAATAATCTTTTATGCTGAAAGCTTTCCCACATTGCTTACATTTATAGGGTTTCTCCCCAGAGTGAGTCTGCTCATGAATTTGACAATAATCTTTTCTGCTGAAAGCTTTCCCACATTGCTTACATGCAAAGGGTTTCTCTCCAGTGTGAGTCCGTTCATGCATTTTCCACCTATATCTGCTGCTGAAAGCTTTCCCACATTGCTTGCATGCATAGGGTTTCTCCACAGTGCACGTGCTTTCGTGTGCTGTACACCTACTATTTGTTCTGAAAGCTCTCCCTCCCTGTGTACATACAGACGATTTCTCTTCAATGTGACTTCTTGCAGTTTTTACCAATAAATTATCAATGAATGATTCTCCATCGTGTTTATCTCCAAGGGTTTTTTCTCCAGGGTGAGTTTTCTCATGTGCCTCTGCATTGAAGGGAGAACTGAAGCTTGTTCTGCGTGGTACACGTGAACACATGTGTTCTGCACAGTGCTGTCCTTCCCACATCTCAACAGTGGTGGTTGTGAGCCATGAACGGACTCCTGGGTTCTCTGCAGTGGGACTTTCTTCAGAGAAATCAGAGTACAATTTCATACCTTGTATACATGCATGGGACTTCTCCTCAGGACTTGTGTTTGCATGTTCCTGAAGGCACTGGAGTTTACTGCCAAGTTTCTCACAGCCAGGGAGCTTCTCCTGAAATCCTTGCTGCTCATATAGTTCGAGAGCAGTGTTGGTCATGAAGGGGCCATGGACCACTGATTGACCAGCAGGCGGCCTTCTAGAGAAAAGGCTTTCACCCAGTTGTATACCAACGGCTGTGAGGAGTGCACTTGGATCTGCACTCTGAAAATCCATCTCTCCACATTGACACCTTAACTCATGGTCACATGAGTCCTCTACCTCTTCACTTCTGTAAGAGGAGAAAATGAGAAGCACCAGTTACACTTCATGGTATCATTTGGTCGTCTCTCTCAGGAGGGGATCAGGCTTTTGGGGTTTCCATAAAAATAAATAAGATGAAAATAGTGATATTTGTTCTGATTTTGAAAACATGCATGAAAGGACCAATTTCACAATAAACATGTACATCACACTGTAGTGCCACCTAGAATTTGTGTAATACAGAATTACTGTCTTTGCTTTCCTTTTTGGCCAGGTGAGACCACTCTGGGGGTAGGATAGACTGGCATGTGGTGGTGGCCAGATCCAATCGTGGTCCCATATGCTTGCCTACAATGGCTCATGAGACCACTGACCTATACTCCTGGTCCCGAAAAGTGCTCTTTCAAATGCATGTGTATTTAATAATCAGCTCGCAGCGAATCAAACTTGTGTTCATTTTGGAATTTTAGGCATTGGTCTCACTCTGTGGTTGATGCTTGCACTTATTAGGGGGACCAGACTGGCTGGGAATTCAGGGCGATTTTCTTTCCTCAGCCTCCAGAGTGCAGGAATGGCAGACAGGCAGGACCAGACTCACTTTTTTTTTTGTCTTTTTGAGACAGGGTCTCGTTATGCAGTTGAGGCTGGTCCTGAGCTCACTTTTGTAGCCCAGGCTGGTCTCGAACTCGCACCAATCCTCCTGCCTCAGCCTCCCTCGTGCTGGGATAACAGGCGTGAGTCACCACGCCCGGCTTTTTTTTTT
>PVJA010044368.1:0-16271 GCA_004027025.1 Myocastor coypus | reverse complement strand
AAGTAATGTTGATTTAGAAGGGTTAATGTTTAATTGTTTGATCAATCTTATATACCTATATGTATTAATCTAAACTGATCTGATGATGAAAATATGTAATATAACCATTGTTAAATTTAAACAATAAAAAATTGAAACTTGGAAAAAAATATATATAATGTGAGATGCTGAAGTACTGTTTACAAATGGTGTTTGTACTTGATAGCATTCTTAGACTAATAGTACCTCATGCTTTCTTGGGCTTATAACCAAGGGAGACGGAGGAGGCAAGACCTGTAAAGAATAATGTGCGCTGTGGTACCTGGTGTGAGAGGCGTCCAACTCTAGTTTCTAGTGAAGATGTTATCCGTGTTTCTTGACCGCTCCTCCCTTTAATTTCCTTAGAACAAAAATGCTTACAGCAGTACTCCAGTCCTCGGCGGGTTCATATTTAGGTATATGCCCATGAGTGGATATGAGTGACGGTTTTGTACCGTCTAAAGCACTCTAAATTCCACAGTAAAAAAAAAAAATATGATTCAATATGGACATATTTAAAAGAAAGCAATGTAGGCAGTGTTGCTTAGTGGTGAGAACTATGCAGGCAGGTTCAGAGCAGTAAACTCTGTGCCAAGCAAATGAGGATGTGAGAGACAGAGAACACCTTTGTTGGGTGCCAGAGTCTTCACCAGAATGGTGTGAAGCCCTAAACTGACTCAGAGCCCTAGGTTTATGTGGAGCAAAAAAGAAAGTGAAATTCTGCTGAGCTCAGATGTTGGTGTCAGGTAGCCAGACAGGCAAGCAAGGCAGGGACAGTGTGGCTGAAAACGTTGGCCTGGTCGTCGCCCAGGAAGTCCTGCCTGCCAGGTCGGTCTCCACAGCACGCTACCTTCAAGGCATTCAGGCTGCGCGGTGTCAGCAGTCCTCTGCTTCCTGAGTCAGCTCGTACAGACCCTGGCCTGCTGGGCACCTTGAGGAGCCCCGCTACATGCGCTGGGAGTCAGGCAGCCAGAGCGCAAATCTCTGTCCTGTGCTGTGATTTGCGGCCTGCTCCACCCTCTAAGCTTGCCTCTGGTTTCTTCTCCGTAAGGTAGGTATAGTGATAGTATGGTTTTGTGGTACGGTTGCGCAAATTGGGTTGACTTGTACAATACATGTGAGAAACTTGGGGTAGTATTTATCATACTGTATACACGATAAAGTTCTATGTTAGCTACATTTGCTTGCTGAATAAAATACCTGGTTATCCACCTGAAAGGTTTGCTTCATTCGTATCTTAAATGTGTATGGTACGTCTGAACACTCTCAGGTTATTTTGTACTGGGGTCTGAGCAAGATTAATATGCGTGCGGGGTCCGTGGGACAATATCTCTACATGTCTGCGCTAGATTAACTCGCACCCGGAGCTCACGGCGCAGTGTCTCTCCAGGCCTGTGCTACACAACTGTAAGCACGGGGTCTGCAGTGCTCCGCTCCCCAGCTCTCGTGGGGGCCCGTCGCCTTCCTTCCCTGTGTCCTTTCCTTTCTCCTGCCGGCCTTATTCTCTTTTCTTCACTTTTTCACTTCACTCATTAAACGTTCACGCACTAAACTGAAAGGATTCCACTAGGGCCAGCAATACCAGCGAAGCCAAGCACGCTGATGCCAAGGGAGTGGCAGCCCCGGGGGAGGGGGGCTGACCTGCATGCAGCGCGGGTGAGCGCGTCACAGTCGCAGGTGGCTTTCCTGAGGCTGGCCCAATGGCTTCGGCCCTCAGCAAGGATTCCAGCAAGGCCTCTGCGAGGAGCGTGGGATCCAGACGGACGTGGTCCAAACTAGGAAACCTGAGGAAACGTTTTCGGAGAGAAATGAAAGTTGATGCAAGCTGTGAACCAGGAGATTTGCGGGGAAGAGACGATCTGTGTGGAAACGCAGCAGAAAGAAGACGCGGTACCAGGTGGCGGTTTCTGGGACAGGGAAAGATGGAGGGTGTTTGATGTCCTGGGAAGGCGTAAGGAGATAACAAGGTGCAGAGGTCTGCTGAGTCACTAAGGGGCCGGTCACAGGGCTGAGGGAGCCATTTTTAGCCCACTCTGAACTGGGAATTTTCCCTCAAAGTCTGAAGATCCATAAGGGTTTTAAATTGATTAAAATTAACAATACAGAATAATGAAATTTATGATGGTGTAGTGACATACATACACACAGACACACAGCGACACACACACAAGTTTATGCTGAAGGGACCCCCTGAGGGTCGTTACCAGCAACATAAAGGCTGTTTGAAGCTGCTGGTTCTCTTGGGCTGTTCTGCTGGAGGACTTTGTCATGCTGGCTTTCCCAATAAATTTTGAAGACGCTCTGGTCCTCATCTTGAGAATGACTTCCTGGCTCCAGAAAGGAAGAGGGTGTACTGCTCAGCCTCCCGGACAAGCTTGCTGCATTGGCCTTCCTGATGGGAGCTGGAAAGTGTGTATGTATGTATGTATATATATATATATATATATATATATATATATATATATATATGTATACATATATATATACATATATACATATATATATATGTATATATATATATGTATATATATATGTATACATATATATATATATGTATATATATATATTTTCACTGTTATTAGAGGTCTTTTCTGTTTCCTTTTTAGTTTTTTCTATATTCTGTATATAGAAATATATTGAAAGAGTGGCTAACAAAGATTTTCTCCCATTCTGTATGTTATCTCTTCCCTCTGTTGGTTCTCTGCCTATGTAACAGCTGTTTCATGTACCTTTAGAATACTACTTCAGAAGTCTTTATCCATGTTTATGAACCATAGATTTTAAAAATGAAAATGTCATAATACCTAGAGTTTTAGGTAGAATCTTCTGAGAAATGTAAGAACTAGGTTAGAATGAGCTAAGATGGTGTCATGGTTTGGGATTTTTTGGAAGGGGAACAATATAATATGGGACACATTTTATAATATTGTATAATGAATCACCCAAAGAATTATATAAAACAAGTACAGGAAACTCTAAACCCTAAAGAGTTCAGTGGAGGGCTCATAACAATACCTTCCACAAGTCCAACTGGAGGTGTAAAGCCTACAACAAAGTCTCATACAGATCTGCTTTATGGATCTGTTCCGGAAAAGCCCAAAGGTCGGTGGTGAAAGCTAGAAAGCCTATGCCAAGGGGACGAAGGACCTGTGCCAGCAGGCTGAGGGAACTGAACTGGATTCCTCAAACAGTGCTCCAATTAAGCATTAGATCTCCCCTGAAGAGAACTATAGCCATTCTCAGAGACACTGAGGTCCGGAGCTCTTCCTCCTCCTCCTTTCTCATCCTAGTGTGAGAAAAGCTGAGCTCCCATCAGGAAAGCCAATGCAGCAAGCTTGCCAGGAGGCTGAGCAGTGCACCCTCTTCCTTTCTGGAGCCAGGAAGTCATGCTCAAGATGATGACCAGAGTTCCTTCAAAATTTATTGGGAAAGCCAGCAAGGTAAAGTCCTCCAGCAGAACAGCCCAAGAGAACCAGCAGCTTCGAACAGCTCCAACAGCTTCCCCAAACAGCAACCCTAACAGAGCAGCAGCAGATTTCCCTGTTCTGCCTTTCTGTTGCTGGCAGCGACCTTCAGGGGACCGCCTGTACCCAGCACCATGCTAGTTTAAAGCAGCTCAGTGTGAGAATTTGGCCACTAGTTAGCTATCCACCCTACAAGGGAAGAATTAATTTTAAGTAGATATGCATATATGTAAATATATGCGAATATATTTACTTACATAAATATATTTATATATATTCAGAATGTGCCCTAAGGAGGAAGTAATGACTTGAGTGAGATCAACAGCACTGAGAAGTACAACTCTGAATTGGTGACTCCTCAGTTATGCAAAATGAGGAATGAGGAGACACATCAGGATGGCATTTAGTGATCAGGGTAACTGAGAGGCCATGAGGCTGGCTGCTGAGGTAAGTGACTAAAGAAAGGTATGGCATGGCACAAATTAACTTCTTAATCTTGGAGAGTTAGCTACCTATTGAATATTTAAGTGAAATAACTACGATCTGGAGCTTAGAGACACACAACAGCATCCAAAAAATGAAATACTTAGGAATCAATCTAACAAAAGAAGTAAAAGATCTATACATTGAAAATTACAGCACTATGAAAAAGGAGGTAGAAGATATCAGAAAATAGAAAGATATTCCTTGCTCTTGAATAGAAAGAAAATGGCCATACTACCAAAACTGCTACACAGATTTAGTGCAATCCCAATCAAAATGCCACTAGCATACTTCACAGAACCAGAGAAAATACTCCTAAAATTCATCTGGAGCCAGAGGAGATCTAGAATAGTTTCTAGGCAACAAAGGAAAGGAGGAGGCATCACAATTCCTGACTTGAAATTATACCACAAACTTACCATGACAAAGCATGGTACTGACAAAATAAAACAAACTTGAGGAGCAGCGATACCGATAAGAAGATGCAGACACAGCTACAAACACACTCAGCCACCTTATCTTTGACAAGCCAGCCCAACATGCTCATTGGACGAAACATAGCCTCTTTAACAAATGGTACTGGTAAAATTGGCTTTTCACATGTCAAACATTAAGTCTAGACCCATCTATATCAACATACACTAAGCTAAAGTCAAAGTGGATCAAAGATATAAATATTACTGGGGCCCGGCGGGATGGCTCAGTGGCCTAAAACACCTGCTTGGGAAAGCTTGGGCGGCTTCAGGGACCGTGGTTTGATCCCCGGCACCACACGCTGCGCCAGCCCTGCCCTTGGGGCAGGCTGAGCCGGCCATAAAAATGAGTGAATAAACAAACAAAGGTTCTGAAAGAAGAAAAAAAAAATTAAAAAATTCTTAAAAAAAAAAAAACACCAAAGATATAAATATTACAACAGAAACACTAAATCTACTAGAGGAGAAAGTAGGTAGAAATCTTGAAGACATAGGGTTATGCAAAGAATTCATGAACAAAAATCCAAACTACAAGGGAAGTACTCCAAAGTATCTATCTCAGTTACTCTTCTCTCTTTGCTAGGACAAATACCCAATAACCAAAGTGAAGGAAGGAAAGGTTTATATAGCTCACAAATACTGGAGGTTCAGCCCATACTAAGCTAGCTCGCAGGAGAGTGGCACATGGCAGAGAGCAACATTTCAAGGAGCCAGCAAAGAGCAGAGAGCCAAATGGAGGAGCAGCAGCAACAATGGCAACAGAGAGGAAGTCTGTCTCTCTTAAATTGCATTCAGACTCTCTGCCCCAAGCTGGAGGTAGTACTCATACCCATAATCCTGTGGTACTAAAACCTGTAATCAAAGTGGATCATGAGTTAATCTCAAACTCTAGAAGTTCCCAGCCTGTGAGTGCATGAGGCTTTGAGGGAACAACTAGATACTAACATGTTTTTTTTTTTCTCCCAGAACCAGGGATTGAACTCAGGACCTTGCTCTTCCCAGGCAGGCATTTGTGCCCCTGAGCTATCTCCTCTGCGCTGAGACACTAGTTATCCACTTTTGCAACTGGTATCTCATCTTTAAAACACTGTTGAGCATTAAAAAGAAATCTCCAACGGAATCAAGAGAAAACCCAGGAATTAGGAAACAAAAATTAACCAACTATCCCTTAGACAATAGTTGTCTATCTATAACATATAAAGAACTGAAAAAACACAGGCCCCCAAATTCACACGCCCAATGCAAAAAATGCAAACGTGGGCATCTGAGAGAAATACACACTTCTCAGATGAAAAAATACAAATGTAAAATAAATATATGAAAAAATGTTCAACATTTTTAGTCACTTGAGAAAATGCAAACTGAAAAAACACTGAGAACCCATCTCACTCCAGAAAGTGCTGTCATGAAGAAGTCAACCAATGGCTACAGAGATACCTCAGTGGTCTACACACCTGCCTGGCAAGTGAAAGCAATGCAGGAAAAAATACTGATCTTTTAACTTGAAGAACACTTGGACAAGTTCGTGTTCTCTAAAACTGAAGAATGAATTTTAGGAATGAGATGGAGGT
Organism: Myocastor coypus; assembly: GCA_004027025.1. Taxonomy (NCBI): domain Eukaryota; kingdom Metazoa; phylum Chordata; class Mammalia; order Rodentia; family Myocastoridae; genus Myocastor; species Myocastor coypus. The sequence goes on along the minus strand of PVJA010044368.1, from coordinate 10,262 downwards.
TTAAAGTAGAACATTTATTGGGAAAGAAAGCTTCTGTCCAAGAGGGGAACAGAAGGGGGGCCCGAGTGGGTTGCCCGAGAAACTGTCTTTTTTTTTTTTTTTTTTTTTTTTTTTTTTTTAGCAGTCTTAAAGGGCAAAACCATGTGATAAAAGGGGACCTAAAATGAAACTAGGGGAACTCGCTTAGGTGGTGATGAAGTGGGAAAAAGTCATGCTTGACCAATGAGATTACAAGCATCATTGTTCAGGTAAAATGGATTAAATCAGGAGCAAACTGGGAAGCAAGTCACGTAGCAAGTGGGCATGAATATGGAATAAGGGTTCTTTCTGTTGGCGATTGAGGTTCTGACTTGAGCTCTTTTAGGGTGATCAATACTCATTTAGAATATCAATCCCTGGGGGCCCGGCAGGATGGCTCAGTGGTCTAAAGCGCCTGCTTAGGGAAGCTTAGGCGGCTGCAGGGACAGAGGTTTGATCTCCGGCACCACATGCTGCACCAGCCCTGCCCTCAGGGCAGGCTGAGCCGGCCATAAAAATAAATAAATAAATAAACAAACAAAAGTTCTGAAACAAGAATAAAAAATAAAAAATAAAAAATAATGGGGCCAGGGAGATAGCTCCATGGCACAAGTGCCTGCCCAGCAAGTGCAAGGTCATGAGTTTGAACCCTGGTTCTGACAAAAACAAACAAACAAACAAAACAACAACAACAAGGTTTTAAAAACAAATAAAATAAAAATTCTTAAAGAAAAAAAAGAATATCAATCCCTGATACGTAACTTTAAGTGAGTGGGTGGGCAGCATTTCTTTACGTTTTTGTTTCAAGGTCTGGCCCACAGGTAGGGTGCCTGTCCCTTGCAAAACTGCATAGTCAAGTTGCTTTCCATAGTGCCTTCAAGGGCCTGGTCGTATCTGACTGCCTATAATATTTCTATCTAATTTGGCTGTCTACAGTAAAAATATCTGGGTCCAGTCCCTGGTACCACATGTTCTGTTAGCCGCAGAACCTCAGATGCACTGAGCCAGCTACCAAAACCAGACATGGTGGTGCACACCTGTAATCCCAGCACTGAGGAGGCTGGAACAAGAGCGTCACTATGAGTCCAAACTGTGTAGCGAGACTTCATACCAAATAAATCAATCAATCAATAAATAAATTAATTAAATTTTAAAAATTAAAAAAAATGAAAGTCAACTAATAAGAAATGCTGGTGGGCTGTGAGACAGAAGAAACCCTTCTCCACTGTTGGTGAAAATGTAGACTGGTGGAATCAGTGTGGAAATTTCTCAAAAATTAGGATTAGGGATATCACTTTTTTTGCAGGGGGGACTACAGAGTGTTCAGGGTCTCATTACTAGATTGGACTCGCAGTGATCCGCCTGTTTACAGCCTCCTAAGAGCTGGGATTATAGGCGCATGCCCTCATGCCCAATTTCACTTGCCTTCTCTGCTTGCTCCAGGGGCGGGGCCAGCAAAGCAGGCCTGGGTACCACATCCCTAGCCCCTGTGCCTGCTTGCAGCTGATTTAATCCACTGAACTATTTGGCCAGCCCTAGAGGTACCACTTGACCCAGTTATTCCCCTTCTGAGTATTTTCCCAAGAATTAAAAATATCACACCTCAGCAATTTACATGAACCCAGGCTTATAGCAGCACAATTTTTCATAGCTAAATCTTAGGGAAAAAAAGCCAAAGGCCCATCAACCAGGAAATGGATAAAAAAAAAAAGATGCGGTGTTTTTGTGCAATGGAATATTACTAAGCTATAAAAGATAAACAAGGTTTTCATAGATAAGTGTAGCCAACTTGAGACCATACTCCTAAGTGTAATAAATCAGACCTATACATATAAACATTCCTTTATCTCCCTAGTGTAAAATTCTGGAAGGGAAGATCCAAAATGTACAATTAATACTATAAAAGGGAAAGTAACTACTCGAAAGAAATGAGCAACTGGGTTGGAGGAAAGGACAAAAGAAGGATGAAAAAATTATCTATCTATCTATCTATCTATCTATCTATCTATCTATCTATCTATCTATCTGCCTATCTAGTACTTATAAATATAAAGCTAAGATAAATATAGTACTAATTTATATCAGTTCATTTTTTTTTTTTTTTTTTTTTTTTTTTTTTTTTTGTCTTTTTGAGACAGGGTCTCACTATGCAGTTGAGGCTGGCCTTGAGCTCCAGGCTGGTCTCGAACTCGCACCAATCCTCCTGCCTCAGCCTCCCGAGTGCTGGGATTACAGGCATGCGCCACCACGCCCGGCTATATCAGTTCATTTTTTAAAAGGTTTGTGCTTATGTTGCTTTATTAACCTTGCACGACAATATCTTGCAAACTCCCAGAGGTATGTAAAAGTTGATTTAAATAGAAAGATAGACCTTGTACTTGGATATTGCAATGCCAACTCTAATAATTCAATATAGTTCAATCAAAGGGTAATGATCCACTTGAAAAAAATTTCATATGATACATATGAAATTTTAAAAAAATACTGCAAAAAAACAATTAAAAGAAAGGTAATAATACGGTACTCTTTTCTCTCCAAACATTGCAGGAAGTCTTAGTCTCCTCCCTACTCCACTGGTTTATGTACAGGTATATTTATTTTGAGAAAATATGATGTGTATCTATATTTATTAGTCTTGAGGGACATTGCAGAAAATCAAAGTATGTAAATTCATGTATGTCTCTCATTTTTTGTGCATCTACAGAGAACTCTGTTGATTACAATACAATGATGGATAGTTTTGTGTTACATTTGTGGCTGTTTTTGTTGTTGTTGTTGTTTGTGAGACCGGGGTTCAAACTCACAATCTTGCACTTTCCAGGTAGGCACTTGTGCCACAGAGCTATCTCCCCAGCCCCTGTGGCTGTTTTATTCTTCTGAATACTTTTACTGTTATTTGATTTTGTAAATAAACATATAATAATTTCATGAAGAGAAAAACAAATAGAACTAAATACACCCTTCCCAATGTCACAATAGCTCCACATACCTGCTCTCTGTGGAGATCTGTCCACAGCAGAAGGAGGAGGGGCTCGGGAGGGGCCTGACTGCACCCTGACCAAGCTTCGCGTCACAGTAACTTGCACTCTGCTGCGCCCGTTAAACACTGCCAATCGTTCTCTCAAGCTTCCTGATTAGAATGAGCAGTATTTGTTATAAGAATCGTACTAGGACAAAAGAGTCCCTGTTCCTTCTAGATCGCTGGAACCCACTGTTCACCCCCAGGACTGTATGTCTCATCTCATCCCATCCAAGGATAAACTTGTGTTTCTAAGACAGAAGAGCAACTTAAAGTTCCTTGGCTTTATGGGCTTGAATTCGAAGCCATAAATGATAGGATAATGAATTCTGCAGCTGACGCCAGTATATTCAAAAGACGAGAAAACTAAGGAAGAAAAGTGGTTCTTATTGTACATGTAAAATAAAGAGTATCTCAGTGGTATGATGCTGCAGAAAGTTTAGAAAAGTGACTCAAGCTGTAAGAGTGGCTTCCTCCCTGGACCGAGTGATATCTGAACTGCAGGAAGATCCTAATAGCTAGAATTTTAATCTGTTCTCTTTTCAGCAAATGATAGGTCATTATCAAGGCTACTGTTTTGACCATGACTTACCCGTTAATCCAAAGGTGGGGCTGGATATGGCTATGCCTGCACATCTCCCGAATGTCGCATGCAGTCAGAGGTGGGCTTTCTGTGGGTGGGTGTATGGGTCTAGAAGGCATGACACTAGGACTGATCTGCGGTGCAAGGCTCAGCTGGAGGGCACCAGGGTTAAGAGTGCGAGCGCTGCTCGCCCTGGTGGCCTAAAGTAAAGAGCTGTGGCTGCCCCTTGCTTCCTCACTTTTGCATGCTGTGCTTGCCATGAAGTAAATATGTACTTTAAGGATGTATTCGCTATATTTTCCAATATGATTTAATTAAATTTAGAGGCATACTATTTAGCAGAACGTGTTTCTAGCTTATCTTTACAAATTAAACATTTTACATAGGGAGAATATATAATCTAGGAAAGAATTTAAAATCTATTAAATGTATTATTCAAAAATGAAATTGGTAATAGTCGTGAAGTTATCTTTTTTTTTTTTTTTTTGCGGGACTGGGGTTCGAAGTGAAGTTATCTTTATAACTTAAATGATAAATAATCTGATGGCTAGACAATACAAATATTTCAGCAACTCTTTTTCTCAATTTGATCTTCTTTATATCACCTATTAACTAAAACTGATCTTAATTCACATATATCTTGAACCCATATAATATTGCATTTATGTGGTGTTTTTCAATTAAGGAAAATCTTTGCCATTTTCAGGGCGATTTTACACTTATACTGGAGCCTCACAAAACACTCTTGAGGATTTGGAAAATGCCATTTACCTCGTTATGATGCATACATTATTATCATTGTTAGGAATGCTAAACTTTATAGTTTAAAAAGGAGCAAAGCACCTCTATAATCTTGCCACACCATAATTATTCCTATGTATTTTTGTGATGTTGAAGTTCTTGACCACGTGTGCATGCAGCACGGAGCACATGTAGGGATACAGAACCTAGCTCTCTGTTCAACAAGCTTTGCCCTCATGATTTCCTAAAGAAGCAGTAACGAAAGAGAAGACAAGAAATGAGGCTCCTCCCCTCATGGAGGCTGCTTTTAGCAGATGAACAGCGTGCACAAATATCTACTGCAGTAGGTGCTGATGGTTCCCTTGAAGAAAAAGGAGTCAAAGGCTAGAAAGTGAAAGGAAGCGCTCTTTCATAGACTGTGATCGGGGAGTCCCACAAGACAGGTGAGTACTGTGTGAAGAAACTTGAGCAAACCTGCGATAGGACAGGGGATAAACAGAATTCAAGCGTAGGAAACACCATATGGAGCCTTTTAGACAAATAAAGTGTCTTCAAGAAAAAGTGAGCCGCAGTTGGAGAGATATCTCGGCCCAAGTGCCTGCTGGGCTAGAGAAAGAAAGAAAGAAAGAAAGAAAGAAGAAAGAAAAGAAAAGAAAGAAAGAGAAAGAAGAGAGAAAGAAGAAAGAAAGAAAGAAAGAAAGAAAGAAAGAAAGAAAGAAAGAAAGAAAGAAAGAAAGAAAGAAAGGCAAACAAGAAAAGCCAAAACAAGTCCAGGGCATGTGGTTGTCGATGTCAGTACGCCCACACAGCACTGCTAGGGAAGGCACTTATGCATCTCCATGGGCTGAACCTGGGCTCTAAACACACCGCAAGCTCCTGCTGTCCTTCCGGCTGGTTTAGGCGTGCCCGGAGAACCAGGCTGCGTCGGGGCGCTGCAGGGCAGGGACTACATCTCAGCACGTACAGGGGCAGTGGAGGCTAGCTAGCGCCCGGACCGACAATCCTCCAGACTGCCTAGAGGAAACCAGGTAAAGGAAACTTAGGCTCCGAGCACAGAAGTTACCCAAGAGAAAAAAACAGATTAAGGAGGAGATAATTAAAAACCCAATGAGTTTTATGTGATACAATGTCCGAGTTACAAAGACCCAGGCTGCTGGGCTGAAGAAGAAGACCAGATCAACCTCTCCTGAAAGCATTTCAAAGGTTTTCTTAAATCTACTGAGAAGACATGGAAATTTGAGACAGAATGATATCATCTTTGGATTTTTAAAGGCTGCTTTTTGTACGTCTGAGTTATGGTGTGCAAGTTTCCTCCGCTGTATTAGTGCACTTGGCATACTACACAGTAAAAAGCTTATTGTAAGGTATGCACACTGCCATGGGTCTGTACTGATTAATTTGTAGCTTTTAAACTACAAACCATCCTCAAGAGAGACTTTTCAAGTTTCTACAACTCTTCTTTATTTTTATGTTTCTAAAATTTTCCACTCTTACCACACCGTGGCGAAATTATACTCCCGATTCCCCCGGGGCAGGCGTAATGCTTCCCTGTAAATCCTTCAGTCTCCAGAACTTACCAGCTTTTACCCGTTTGCCTTGTTTCCCTGGTGTCTGCTGCAGCTCCCTAGTCTTGGGTCTGACAGTGGCTGCCTACATATCTTGAGCCTGTCCCAGTTGCTACTAATATATCACCCACAGGCCGGTCTTCCCCTCTCAGAGCACTATCTAGCTCTTTTTAAAGTCCATGCTAGAAGACATGATCTCATGCTCCAGCTTCAGTCTGGGAATCGCGCTCAGGTGCCGCTGGGCTGCCTCTCCCCCAACTCGGCTTCTGCAGCACTGATAAATCACTCGCTGTAAACCAGCCTGGCCCTCAGCAAGGAGCTCCAAGCCCCGGGCAGCTTTTGCGGCCTTCATGGCTGCCGCCGAGAAGCACCTCTCTAGAAGTTCAGTGTGTGCAGTGGATCCTACTTCACCGCGCAATCTCTAGGCTTTGACCTGATTTTGGGGCAGCAGAACAACGTGCTTTGCATTATTCCGGGTACACAGCACCAATTACCAGAAATCCTAGGGGGTTATTTTTCACTGCAGTCTAAAACAAGTTGAATGGCTTTCTTCAAAGATGTCGCTTGGGTTGCCCGGCAGAATGGCTCCATGGTCTAAAGCGCCTGCTTAGGAAAGCTTAGGCAGCTGTAGGGACCGAGGTTCAATCCCCAGCACCACATGCTGTGCCAGCCCTGCTCTCAGGGCAGGCTGAGCCAGCCATAAAAATAAATAAATAAACAAAGAGAAAGTTCTGAAACAAGATAAAATAAAATAAAATGAAATAAGATAAAATAAAAAAAGAAAGATGTCACTCAGGAGCCCTGCCAATGCCCTCCATCAGTCCACGCACCTTGTCTTGGAATCCTCTGGCCTCAGCCATGTAGACCGAACAGTGTGTGTGCAGGAGTCATTTCTGAGGTAACAGCAGCACACATCAGCTCTGCCCACACACATGTGGGTCTGCCTTCCTTACGTAAAGGAGATTTCATTTATTTAAAAAGCCTCTGACTAAGGAGTGTCAGGGAAATGGGTGGACGTTAACAGCGTTGGCCACTGTCTGTCTTCTGACCGCCAGCACTCAGATAATTGTTACTTCTGCCCGCAAAAAAAACAAAACAAAACAAAAAAACAACAACAACAAAAAACCCAACCCCACCCTTAGGGCAACAACTTTAAATCCTATCTCTTGCTATACCTGTCAATCCCAAATATTCTGCCCCTTGATCCTTTAATCTAAAAACTAAAATAACAAGCCATCTTTCCCTACTTGATAAGCAAATAAAGATACGATAAATTTAGGAAATCCTTGATGAAGAAAAAGCCCCTGACTTGTGGCCACTAGGACCCTTGTGTGGGAGCACCGTGAAGCCTGCTTCACGGAAGGGCAGGGGACAGCTGAGCTCTGATTCATGTTCCCGGGGCAGGGAGGAGGCTCTCACCCAATGCTTGCTGTGCCCAGGGATAGTTTCTGTCTTCTGAGAGGGCTTTTTCTCTCTAGTACATGTATGCAGTGTGCAATGTTTCCCTTTATTGTGAAGAGATTCTTTGTCCGTTGCTCTTTGTGGCTATAGCTGAGATAGCTGTTGGTGATTACGTGTCTTGGTCAAGTTTCTTGTTGCTAAAACGAAGTATCTGACTTCTGAAGTGAAAGGAGGAAGGGGCTATGTCCAGTCAGAGCGTGTGGAAGATTCGTAGTCAGCTGGCTCCACAGCGGCATGGCATGGCAGAGAGAAACTGGGCAGGTGGCAGGCAGCAGGCCGAGCACTGAGGTACCACACACCCACCCCACACTCACACACCCTGGATCCAGCCACCACCGAAGAGCCACTGAGTACCTTAGGCTTTGCCAGGGGCATCTAGAGGGCCTGGACCACCAAGCCCTCTTGCATCCTGCTTCTGAGCTGGGAGAGTTCAGTGCCCACAGGAACAGTGGGGCTTTAGCCAACTTCTCCTCCTCCTCCCCCTCCTCCTCCTCCTCCCCCCTCCTCCCACATGTACTCATCACGTTCACAAACTCCACTTGTGGATGCATGAGGCTTGCGGGGACAATTTTTGATCCAAACCCTAACAAGAGTCATGGTTAAAGATCATGCAGGCCACAGAAATATTAATTCAATACTCTAATGCAAAAAAAAGGCATTATACAGTGGCTATCACTGCTTCATTGTGTTTCCATTCTGGCTCTTTACAACTGCCTTGGTTTGTTATCTACTCAGGAAAAGTTCATGTTCAAAAGCCACTGAATATGCAGTGGAATAAACAACCAGATTGAAGGCAAGTAAAATCAATAAAGATTTAGATTCTCTAAGGTCCAATTATCTAAAATCACTTCTTATGAAATATTTGAAAAAGAAATGTACAATGAATGATCATGATGAAAAATGGTAAGAGAACTAAAGGAAAACTGAAAAGCAGCTGAAGTCTCCAGAAATAGGAAAATAAAATCTTTTAAGTGGAAAATTTAAAGAATATGTCAAATAGCATAGGAGACTCGCTAAAGAAGGAGTTAATGGGCTGGCAGGGTGGCTCAGTGGTCTGAAGCACCTGCTTAGGAATGCTGAGGCAGCGGCACTGGTTTAATCCCTGGCACCACATGCCATGCCAGCCCCTCCCCCAGGGCAGACTGAGCTGGCCAGAATAAAAAAGAATTAAAAATGAATAAATGAATAAATAAATGAAAGAGTTAATGAACGGGAAGACAGAGTCTCCATTCACTCACTAAGTGTGGCAGGAATACATCCTAGACTTTGGGCTATACAGTCACAGTGTAGTGGTACAGATATTTGTCCCTGGAGAACTTATAGTCTTATGGAAAGAGAGACAGATAGTAAAGGCAGTAGTCATAATTAAAAATATGCAAAAAGGTGAAGTATTCCATTAAAAAAGGTAAGCTAGCTGACTGTGGCAGCATATATCTGGAAGCCCAGCACTTTGACAAGCTGAGGCAGGAAGAACAGCAGTTCTAACCCAATCTGGGCAATTTGGGACTGGGGAGATAGCTCCGTGGCACAAGTGCCTGCTTGGCAAGTGTGAGGTCATGAATTTGAACCCCAGTCCCACAAAAAAAACCAAACAGACAAAAAAAAAAAGCACCAGTCTGGACAATTTAAGCACTTAGCAAGGTCCTGTCCAAAGAAAGAGAGGAAGCCCTGGATTTAGTGCCCAGTTCCAGCTCCCACTGCAACACACACACACACACACACACACACACACACACACACACACACACGCATGCGTGCACACACCACAGGAAAGGTCGATGTGAGAGGATGTACTAGATGTGCAAAGGCAGAAAGGGAAAGTCAAGTAATATCAGCAGGGTGCGCATTATGACAAGCTTAGAACTGTAACCGCGACGTGGCTGAGCTGAGGTTGGCCTGGCCTGGGACCAGCTGTGCAGCCCAGCAAGGCCGCATCGTTCCATGCGCAGAGCCCAGGAGTGTGCGGCCAGCAGCACAGAGGAGGCGCCGGGCCACGTCTAATATGTTCTTTGATCACAGTGAAATTTATTTTAAATCCCATAAGAAAAAGGCAAAATTTAAGATGTGTGAGGTTGGAAATTATAGCCGGTGAGTTAAAGAAACAAACCTATAGCAAATTTTAAAAATCTTATTATTGTCGTCATTTTCATTTTGTGCAGGGTCTCACTACCCAGATCGGACACTCAGTGATCCTCCAGGTTTCAGCTTCCCCAGTGCTGGGATCACAGGCGTGTACCACTGCGCCGGGACTCTGGCTGGCTCAGCACAGCCTGGGTGCCCGGCAGGCTTGGCATGCCGTGCCTGGAACTGAACCATGGCTTCTGTGCTTGCCTAAGCTTGCCTAAGCAGGCGCTTTAGTCCACTGAGCCATCTCGCCAGCCCCTGGAGGTATTTTTAAGTGAATGATAATGAAAACACAATGAGCACAGAGTTCCAAATCTTCTGTGGGACTTTGACATATGCACAGGTAACCAGCGTGGGAAAGAGAAACGTTCAGCAAATGTTTCTGAGGTGCTTGTCATAGCAAAAAGCAAATACGCTTCTGCTTACAATATGTCAAAAATATCCAATTCATGCTGTTTGGCGACTTAATATAAAAATGTTGCAAGTTTTAGAATGAAGTGTAAGAAAAAGCAAGACAGGGCATTGGCCAGCCCCACCCAGGAGCATGCCTGCCGCGGGACCAGAGCTTCTGTCGCCTCTGGGGTGACAGCCAGTGGAGGCTCTTTTTGCATGAAGATAAACCTCTCGGTTCACTCCCTCCACAAGCACACTGCAAACACATGAGACTCTGGGAACGTTTCAAACCAAAACGGTAACAGTGAAAAACTCTTCCTTAAAGATACTGTGTAATTACAACAAGTTTTATTTTTTT
>PVJA010044367.1:0-16225 GCA_004027025.1 Myocastor coypus | reverse complement strand
TTTTCAGAGTACTATAGTTTTCATTGAAAAGGTCTTTTACTTCCTTAGTTAGGTTGATTCCTAAGTATTTCATTTTCTTCAGTGCTATCATAAAAGGTACTGTTTCTCTAATTTGTCTCTCAGTGTGTTTGTTATCTGTGTAGAGGAATGCCACTGACTTTTGTGTGTTGACTTTGTAACCTGCTATGTTACTGAATTTTTTATCTTTGTCTTAACCATCAAGCAGAAAAGTCTCACCACGAAGTATAAAAAGGAAAGCCATATTAATATGCTGAGTTGTAAAAGGCTCAAGTCAACAGCCCCCGATTAAGCCAGATGAGCTGATAATCCACTACTGTTATGGACTACTGGGCTATATATACAGCTACTTTCTCTTTGTGCAAAGAAAGATCTGTACTAATGATGTTTAGACAAGAAATCATGCCTACATCTTGTACTCTGAACAACTATGATGAAGACAACAAGATGCAATATATTAATTATTGTAAAAAAATAAAAATAAAAAAAAGAAATTCCAACCTAGACTGATATACCCTGCAAAACTCTCTTTCAAGTAAAATGGAGAAGTGAAATACTTCCATGACAAAGAACAACTAAGGAATTTCTTGATGACAAAACCAACCCTATACAGACTACTTGAAGATATTTTATTTATTTATTTTTAAGAATTTTTTAATTTTATTTTTCTTTGTGTGTGTGTGTGTGTGTGTGTGTGTATGTTTCAGAACTTTTGTTTATTTATTTATTTTTATGGCTTGCTCAGCCTGCCCTGAGGGCCGGGCTGGCACAGCATGTGGTACCAGGGATCGAACCGCAGTCCCTGCAGCCGCCTAAGCTTTCCTAAGCAGGCGCTTTAGACCACTGAGCCATCCTGCCGGGCCCCTTGAAGATAGTTTAGAGAGGGATTAAAATGACAACAACTCCATGAATGAGAATGGAAAGAATCCACCAAATAGGACAAATAATTAAACACAGGAGAAAAAGAGGTATACAAAAGCAGTCTTTCAATTATTCCTTTGCAAAATATTTCCATCAGCATATACTACAAATGGACTTCTCCTGTATCCTATGGGTCATGATTCTGTCTGGGTCTACAGGGTGGAGATCAAGGAAATAGCAGTAGCTCAGTCCCACAAGTGACACCTGGCCACCAGTAAGCATCATGGACACTGTCTGTGTCCATGACATACTAGAACTTTGTGCAATATGCTATCCCCAAACTGTTAGAAGAACTGGTCATGTAATTGCCATTCTAGTCTTTGGGGGGTTTTTTTGTTGTTGTTTTTTGTTTGTTTGTTTGTTTGTTTGTTTTTGAGACAGGGTCTCGTTTATGAAGTTCAGGCTGGCCTTGAGCTCACTTTTGTAGCCTAGGCTGGTTTCAAACTCACACTGATCCTCCTGCCTCAGCCTCCCAAGTGCTGGGATTATAGGCATGCGCCACCACGCCCGGCTGCCATTCTAGTCTTTGTGTTATGGCTTATTCTAAATAATTCTTTACCGTAATGAAAATTTTTTCTTAGTTGCTATTTTTTTTTTTTTTTTTTTTTTTTTTTTTTTTTTTTTTTTTTTTTTTTTTTTTTTTTTTTTTTTTTTTTTTTTTTTTTTTTTTTTTTTGCGGGACCAGGGTTCAAACTCATGACCTTGCACTTGCCAGGCTGGCACTTGTGCCACGGAGCTATCTCCCCAGCCCCATATTTTTTTTATATATTAACCTACTCAAATACTATGTGAATACTCTGAATTGATCACAGATTCGTATATATGATACACAATATTCTGGCCTCTTATTTGGACTCACAATTTAATTTTAACTTTTGAATATTGTTTTAAAATATTTAATTTAATTTTAATTAATATTTAATTAATTTTCTGGACATTAATTAATTTTCATTTTTGTTTTATATTTATACTGTAACTTTGACTTACAATCTACGGTATGATATTTTCTCCTAGTATTAGAAACTTTAAAAAGCAGAATGCCAGGCGTGGTGACTCACGCCTGTAATCCCAGCACTCAGGAGGCTGAGGCAGGAGGATCAGTGCGAGTTCGAGACCAGAATGGGCTATAAAAGTGAGCTCAAGGCCAGCCTGAACTGCATAGCTAGACCCTGTCTCAAAGAAATTTAAAAACAAAAGATAATAAATAAATAAATAAATAGTAGAATAAATAAATAAATAAATATGAAGACCTGATTGGAAGACAACACTACGTATTACAATAAACACTGTGAAATTCATATTACTTTGTTAAGTAAGTGGAATTCTGTACCACCTATAATTTTCTATTTTAATTTGAATTTGTACTGTCTTTAAAAAATAAAAAAGTAAAGGCAAAAAAATTTTTCTGGAGAAAAATTAAAATTAAGCAAAATAATACCCTTTTTTCTTTCACTAACTGTTAACGTCAATAGAAAGAGAAATACAAATAGTATAAGTAATTACAAAGAATTTTTTAAAATTTCTCAGACAATAAAATTTAGTTCACGAGATCCCTTCACATACAGAGAACTAGAAAGGCGTCATTGTCCTGAGTCAGAGAAGGTTTTTTCTCTGCTCCCTTCACTGACAAAGCAGCAGCCTCCCTGAGAACATTTTAAGCTGACATTTTTAGTCAGTGAAAATTTGTTCCTTTGGAAACTCATTTCTTTAAACAACCTATACTTACTCATCCTAAGTTAGCAGAGCTTCCCTACCCATATTGATCTGCAGCCCCTTTGTCTCCATTGTCCCTTCAGTGAGATTAAATTGATAAAAGGCCACATAGATACATTAACTTTATTAACTGACATTCTTATCTACTGCATACCTTGTTATGTCACACGTTGACTGGATCATATGAACTCCTGAAATAACTAAATCGCTTCCAGTTGTTTAATCAATAAAATGGGAATGTTGTGCACTGAACAGCTGCCTGCACCAACTGCCAATCTGGGTCTTAACTGTGCCTCCCACTGTGACACCCTGCATGGTCTCTAAGGCAGCTGTGAATCCCTGGCATCTATAGGACACCATGGCCTTGACCATGGCGTGCAAGGCAAGGCAGTATCCTCCTATATCTCTTCTGTATCTCAAAACCAGCCTCCCTAAGCTCCCCAAATTAAGTTCACGTATTATCAAATCCAGCAATCACTAACCCCCTGTTCCAAGCAAGCATTTACCTACCTAATGCTTCTTCATCACTAAAATTATTTCAACTCGCCTCCCTGACACTGTCTCCAAAATAATTCCCATTCCCATCATTGCTTAATATGATATCAATATTCATTAGTGACAATCCTCCCACAATCCTCACTTCTCAATTCCCTGGTTTCTCTCCTCCTCCCTACCACCTCAGTCATCCACTCAGACTTCTGGTTATACCAGCAGTTCTAACCTGTGGGTCACGACCCTGGTAGGGGTCGCCTAAAGCCATCGGAAAATGTTATTTATTACATTCCGAATCATATCTGTAGCAAAATTACAGTTTTGAAGTAGCCACCAAAATTATTTTTTGGTTTGGGGTCACCGCACCATGAGGAACTGTATTGTGCGGTCACGGCATTAGAAAGGTTGAGAACCGCTGGGTTATTCCAGCGATCCAGCGCATCATTAACAACACACGAAATCCTCCATAACCATGCTCGGGCACATGCCACCCCTGCACCATAGGCACTGTCTTCCCACCTCTCTCCCTCCTCCCAACGCGGGAAGCTGCAGACTCCGCTGAAGCAAGCGTTACTCCTGACTGAGGGTCGCCACTCTTTGCCCGAACTCACATCCTCACCAATTCACACTCCACACTAACGCACAGTAACTACATCCACATCCTCAGCGCCCTCTCCTTTTGCCTGCAGCACCATGTTCGCCAGCAGAACTCCAGGCCTGGCCCTGTCACCACTACTTACCCCAGGCTGGTGCCATGAAGCACATACAGGTTGAGAAAAGCACACAACGACGCAGACCGGACTCTACTGAGCCTCAGTGAACCAGAATTCTGCCACCTGCCACTCTCCTCCTGGCCCTTCCACTCTCACAAGCAACTCTGTTGTGGGTGTATGTCCTTCCATCTCCTCAGGCTTGGGAAACCTCCGACATGCCTTCCCTAACCGGGTCACTTTGCGCCCGTTTCACTGAGGACACAGCAAGGAGCATCCTGTCTGTCCCCGGTGCTGTGCCCTCCGCTCCTCCGGCACTGCGCATTTCGGTCCAGGGTGGTTCGCCCTGACGCCACCATCGGTGCGCTAGGCCCATCTGCTCTCTGTTCCTCGGGAACACTGCTCTCTACCAATTTCCCTACCTTTTGTGTTCCTGCTAAATAATCCCGAATGCCACATGAACATGGTATAGGTGGCCCTACTTTTAAAAACAACTTATTTACTTTCTTCAATTACTGATCCATTCCTCTTTTCCTATGAATAAATATCTTCAAAAGAGTTTTCTTTCTCTTTCTTCTTCTTTTTTTTTTTTTTTTTTCCTTTCTTTCTTTTTAGTAGCACTGGGGACTGAACCCAGAACCCAAAATGAGTTACACCTCCAGGTAAGGAGGTTTGGCTAAGTCACCAAGTTCCCCAGCTGGGCTCAAGTTCCTGATCCTCCAGCCCCAGTCTCCCAGAGAGCTGGGTTTCAGGCACACACCATATGCAAAACTGTAAATTAAAGGTGGGAGACCAAAGGATTGACTGGAAATGGAAAGGGGACCAAACAGCAGGAGAGATGGCCAGGCAAAGAGGTTCAGGGTAGAAAACTACGGAGACACACTGTACTGTGCACTGATTTTCCAAAACTGCTATGTGCTACAAAATATTAATAACATTTTTAAATATAGGAAAAAAAAAAACAGTTGCACATCCACCATCTCAAATCCACTCTTCCCCCGCCCGTCCTGAAACATCGCCATATGGCTTTTCTTTTCTACTACTTTTGGCCTTGAAACCAGAGTCACTGCAGTAAAACAGGAGTGAAAACACTTTCTGCTCAAAGCCTCAAGAGGCAAATTCTCAGGAAAAGTCAAATCATTGCACGGGCTTCCAGCTTTCGCTAGCTGCTGTCCTCCCATTGGCTGCCGCCCCTCCTGCTGCTCCCCTCACGTCGCTCTGCTCTGACGTCAGGCATTGCTGGGCATTTCTTGCCACAGCTGAAGTCATTGGGCACGCCTTTGCTCAGAATCTGCACCTGGAAAGCGCACCTCACTCATTGTGACAATGAAAATCCACCAGGGCAGGACCGTTGGGTTTTTTTTGTCTCTGCTTGCTCTTCGGTTTACAGAATAGTGGTAGACACTCCACATCTAATAATGCCTGTTAGTTAGTCAATGCCTCTATCACCAGAGTCTCCTCAGACTAAAATACTTCTATCTACTTAATGACATCTAACTAAACAAGTTTCAACTGTAAAGCTTGGTCTGTTACCCCAAATTGTAATCCTTTCTCTGAATCACAACAGTGACCCATCTGTATTTCCATCAGAGTCAAATGAAGGACTGGACATAGGAATATCATTTAAGGACAATATTGAAAGTTATTACTTACCCAAATAAAGCAGGCTCATAGTTAAACAGTGTTGAATTCTCTTCCAAACATAAAGGATTTTAAAATTTTATTTGGAAAAATTATTGCTATGATTTTTTAAGTTATTGGGTAACTTCTAATAGGTTACAAAATTAAAAGCATAAAATTTTAAACTATAATAATTACCTTTTTGGTCCCTAATTAAGAATATAGTTCTCAACCTAAACTTCTATGCTCAATCTCTTAATAAGAAAGACAACATATTCTGAAACAGGAGAGATGCTCAGTGCCACCATTAAGGTGATTTTAAAACTAATACTGAAAGCGAAGACGTAAAATGCAATTGACTTGAAATATAATGTTTCCTTATGATTCTTGTATTTTCAACGCAAACTCACTTTCTTCATGCTGCTGTCTGACCAGCCCTCCATCCACAGCACCTGGCACTTCTTATGTAAAGCTGGGTTACTTTCACAGTTTACTATGAAATTTAAGTTTGAAGAATCCATTATCAAGACAATATGCAAGTTTTGCTGAATTCCTGAAAAATATAAAAAAAAAAAAATTATGATTACCCAACACAGAATTGGGATATTCACATATGATTTGGTTTTATGAGATTAAAATGTCCTAAAATGGAATATTAAGAGCTGCTTAATAAAAGGAACAAACTATCAAATATCTGGCACAATACATATAAATGTATATAAGTACATTGTATGTAACTTCTACAAAAGATTCTGAAGGATATTCATGAACAGTGTAAGTAGCATGATGCCTTAGTGGCATGATTATTCTCTCAGTTTTTACATTTCAATTTTTAATTTAAATTGGACATAAATGCATTAATAAAGATTATTCAGTTAAAAAAATAATAGTCTGGTCCAATCTGTATAGTTCAATAACTCTTTAAGGTAGCAGATACTGAAGTTGCACAAGTTTATCACATGAAAATAAAGGAAACAGGGGCCTGGCGGGATGGCTCAGTGGTCTGAAGCGCCTGCTTGGGAAAGCTTGGGTGGCTTCAGGGACCGCGGTTTGATCCCCGCCTCCACATGCTGCGCCAGCCCTGCCCTTGGGGTGGGCTGAGCCGACCATAAAAATGAGTGAATAAACAAACAAAGGTTCTGAAACAAGAAAAAAAAATAAATAAATAGAATAAAAAATTCTTAAAAATAAAGGAAACAAAGCCAGGCATGGTGGCACAAGCCTGTAATCCCAGCATTTGGGAGGCTGAGGCATGAGGATGGCTGTGAGTTCGAGACCAGCCTGGGCTACAAAAGTGAGCTCAAGGCCAGCCTGAACTGCAGAGCGAGACCCTGTCTCAAAACAAACAAACAAACAAACAAACAAATAAATAAAGGAAACAAAGTACATATACCAGAGCCAGTCAAATAGCTCAGCAGAGTAGGTGCTAAGTTCCCGGGTTCAATTCCCGGGGCACACTGAGATGTAATTGACACTGGGAGTGTGTCACACACCTGTAATCCCAGCTCTTGGGAGGCTATAAACAGGAAGTTCGCTAATGAGTCTGATCTAGTACATATTCTACATTTTCACCACTGCTCTTGGCTAAAATTTTGCCAAGGTATTTTTGTCACAGTCTGGACTGCAGGCTGTCAGTTACCTTCTACAAGTTCAGAAAAAAAGAAAAAGGTAAAAAATGGCATAATTTTATCAGAATCAGAGATTGATCTGCTTAAGAAGTTGTGTATCACTTACTATATGTGAAATAATTGAAGACTGGTCCAAAAAAACCATCCTGTGACGCCTGATCCTTAAGAGGCAGCAGCAAGGGCTCTAACTCTTCCAGAGCATAAAGTCCAGGGACTTCGCCTGCAGAAAAATATTACACCGCTTCTTAATCTTGGCAGCAACATGCTGTCCAAAACACATTTGCATATACAATTTTGCACTAAATAATTAGCTCTTATTCAATCTTTCCTTCTAAAAATACACAAATCCTACACATGACTCCAAATCTACATATATAGGTTTATTTAATAAAATTTAATCATTTTAACTTTAAACAGATTTTTATTACACAGAACTTGTCACATTGACCTTCTTTATTTTGTACACCATTATTCTTCCACTCCACAGGAAGGCTGCTTCTGACTTCTGTCTGTGATGGCAAGCACTAGAATCCTGACAGTAACAGAATAGTAGTAAAAATGCCTCAATGATGTAAGTTGAAAGTAGTACACTCGTCCATGGCTCTGGCACTCAGTTTCAGGAATGTGCAAATGTTTTTGTACTCAAAAATACAAAATAAATTACCTGTAGGCATGGACGATTACAGTGGTAAACCATTATATATACTGTAACTGAAACCAGCAACGGTGGGCGTGTTTTCCCTGCACCAGCCAGCCTGCTCAATTGCCTTCATGTGAATCTCCAGTTACTGGGAGGACCCTGCAGGGCACTTCCTGCCACAGTTCATGAGTGAGGGCCAAGACCTTTCTAGGTTAGCTCATCCCACTGCCCATCCCACCCATGGTGCCCATGGCAGGGTCCTTCTCCTCCTTAGGGATGCCTATGACCACAACTTCTGCCATTGTTAACAGAGAGGCCACCCCTGTGGCATCCAGCAGAGCAGTTCTTAAGACCTTTGTGGGTTCAATGATCCCTTTCTCTACCATTCACAAAATCTCCAAGCATAGCATCACAGCCAACTTCAGAGGAGGTCTGCAGGATTTTCTCAACTATCAAAAATCCTTCCACGCTGCGTTCTTCACAATGGTCATCGCGGGGATTTTCAGTGTTCTCTTTCATGCCAATGTTTCTATCTTCATTAGCAGGAGTTAAGGTGTCCAGGGAAGGAATGCAAGAGAATAGGGCAAACTCACCGCTCAGCACAATGCCTTCTCCACAGCTGCCCTTATGGCACTAAGGGCATCTGTGACTGTCTTTTTTCTCATTCACCTTGATGTCACTTGCCCTACCAGCCTTCAGCATGGCCACTCCATCTCGAAGTTTCAGCAGCCGCTCATTCAAGCTTCTCTTTCTCATATTCACTGGTTGTGATTTCTAACTGCTCAGTGATTTCTTGAATGCGTCTTCAATTTGTGCCTTGTCACCTTTGCCTTTCAAAAAGCATGGCATCATCTTTAGTTGCAATAACCTCTCCAACTTTCCCTTAGTCATGAGGCTGGACATCAAGATTTAGGGTCAAACCCTCCTCTCCAAATACTGCACCCCAGTTGCAATAGCCATGTCCTTCAGCCCATTCTTCCTGTTGTCAGCAAATCCTGCAGCTTTGCCGGCAACAACCTGAAGGCCAACCTTCAGCCTGTTCAAAACCAGGGTACTGAGAGCTTCTCCATCAACGTCCTCAGCAATTATGACCAAGGGCTTTCGGTGAGCATTGGCAATTTCAAGAGCAGGTGCAATGGATGGGACACTAAAGATTTTCTTCTTGCTCTGTAGAACACAGCCACCCTAGAATTCACATTTCCAGCCTTTTGACATGTTAATAAAGTACACAGAAATATATCCTCGATCAAGCCTCATGCCTTCCATAATTTCCAATTCACCACTCAGGGTTTTCCATCCTTCACTGTAATGATGCCCTTCCGGCCGACCTTGTTCATGGCGCCAGATGTGTTGCCAACTTCTCCGTCTCCATTTGCAGAAATTATAGCAACTTGCACAACATCTCCAGGGGTGGCACGGGTTTGGCCTGTTTCTTAAGTTCAGCAATCAGAGCATTAACAGCTAACATCACACCCCCCTTATTTCCACGGAGTTCACACCTCTGCTGATCTTCTTGATGCCTTCCTTGACAACAGAGTGTGCTAGGACTGTTGAGGTGGTGGTGCCATTCCTGGCCTCTCCATTTGTATTGGTGGCAGCATCTCAAACAAGTTTAGCTCCAATATTCTTGTATTTACCCTTTAAATCTATTGACTTGCCGGGCGTGGTGGCTCACGCCTGTAATCCCAGCACTTGGGAGGCTGAGGCAGGAGGACTGATGTGAGTTCGAGACCAGCCTGGGCTACAAAAGTGAGCTCAAGGCCAGCCTGAACTGCATAGCAAGACCCTGTCTCAAAAAAGACAAAAAAAAAAAAAAAAATCTATTGACTTTACAACAGTCACACCGTCTTAATTACCTTGGGACTTCCCCAGTTGAATAATTACTGTTCTTTCCTTTGGCCCCACTGTAATGGTGACAGCATTGGCCAGTAGGTATACACTCCAAAGTATAAAGGCGTGGGTGTCTACACCAAATTTCACGTCTTTGGCATAAGCCCGAGTGAGCTGTGTGGCCAGTGCCCAGGACACCGGCCTGGCCTGGTGGAGGAGCACAGG
This sequence comes from Myocastor coypus, assembly GCA_004027025.1. Taxonomy (NCBI): domain Eukaryota; kingdom Metazoa; phylum Chordata; class Mammalia; order Rodentia; family Myocastoridae; genus Myocastor; species Myocastor coypus. The sequence goes on along the minus strand of PVJA010044367.1, from coordinate 6,428 downwards.
TAGCCAGACCATTTCGGCAGGACAGTGGCGGGAGCACACACAGTGAGGAAGGCTGTCGGTGGGGAGTCTTAGTAAAATATAAAGTCCTAGGAAGAACTGAAAAACCATAGCAGAGTGACATACATGCACCCATGTTTACAGCAGCACAATTTGTCACAGTTAAATCTTAGAAACAACTCAAATGCCCATCAACTAAGGAATGGATAAAAAAGATGTGGTATTTTCATACAATGAATATTAGTCAAGCTATAAAAAAGATAAATGCAAATCTTATATAAGTAAATGGCTGCAACTTGAAACCATACTCATAAAGTGAAATAAATCTGACCCCCATGTGTAAACATCATACTGTCTCCCTCGTATAAGAACCTGAAAGATTAAGTAAAATCTGAAAGGTTCAATAGATATTGCAAAAGGGAAAGAAATTGCTCAAAAGGAAAGAACAACTGATATGAAAGAAGAAAAGAAAGGGAAAAAATTATATTTATACACACACACACACAAGATAGCTAAGATAATCACACTACTAATTTCTATTGGTTTATTGAAAGGGACAGTTAATGCTTAATTTCTTTTTCACCAATTTTACATGTGTATATCTGGTAATCTGAACTACTTTGAGGACAACATTATATATTATAACAACCATTACTGAATTCCTAACATCATGTATTTTGAAATTCTATATCACTTCAGATGTTTTTTTATTAATTGTATTCTTTAAAATAAAATTTAAAAATTTAAAATAGGTAAAATAAAATTTAAAATCCTAAGTAAGTCATTCAGTAACATTTATACTCATAGTAACCTATGAGGTAACCAGCCAACTATGTACCCTCACAGGTTAATTCTTCTGCCTTTCCCATAAATCCCTGTTTCTAGCTTCACTGAACTTATGTTCTATAAATATAATAAACTATTCTCTTTCTGGAATGCAAACCTAACCCTCGGCCCCTTATCTTCCCACACTATTTACCCCTTTCCCAATCACCATGTCCTAGTCACCTGTATATTCAGAAAAGCACTCTCTTTCGCTTACCATCCAAACATATCACTGTTTCACATCTATCACATTAATAATGAATTCCTTCCCTCTCCTGCACGGACAGAGTCTACATATACAAAGACTGCCTTGTGTGGTGGCACTCGCCTGCAATCCCAATCCTCAGGAGGCTGAGTCAGGCGGACTGGTGTGAGTTCGAGACCAGCCTGGGCTACAAAGTGTACTCAAGGCCAGCCTGTACTGCATAGCGAGACCCTGTCTCAAAAAGACAAAAAAGGGAAAGAATTTCATGACATTAAATATTATCCTAGGGACTAGTATACCTATCTGGAACATAAGTATTTGCTGTATAAACAAACTACTTAGGGAACAAATGAACATGTGTTAGAAAGGAACACATCCCATGGTGTGCTGCCATGCAACAGAAGAATAAAAAGCCAGTTAAAGTCAGTGCTACAAACACGGAACAGAAGGATGGCATTGAGCCTTATTTGTCGACACAGATCCTTCACGTAAAAGCTGTCACTACATACAGCTTTAAAAATGTTTGTTATAATAATAACAACTAACTACAATCCACAGGAAACCCCAAGATCAGGCAAAAACTCCCTCCTGCATATCCAGAACATTCCGTCCGTGCAGGGCCCTTCAGCATCGCGTCACTATTTTTTTGTTTTGTTTTGTTTTTATTCAACTCTCGGATGCTAGATTCTTCATCTCCATCTCTTTATGTATAATGAACACACAAACATATGAATACATTGTTTATGCCTCTATAATTTCAGGTACACAGCCATGTGTAGTGAGTGGCACACGGCTGTAATTCAGCAGTTGAGAGTCTGTGGCAGGCAGATCAGCACAGGTTCCAAGGCCACCCTGAACTGTGTCTAAAATAAATTAACTAATTAATTCAGACACACCAAGATACTTTTGATCTGCTAAAATTAGCAAAGAATGCTAGTTCTGCTAACATATTATGTACTTAAACTTTAGGGAATAAGGATTTGTGTAGCCTGATGGGCATTTCAAAAAGCAGAGTGTGATGAATGGGGCCCAGGAGCAGCTGCGGTAGGGCAGCTTCACCTGTGGGTTCTGTTTGCTGCTTTCTCCCTTTCTTGAAATGCTACTGGCTGACCCCTGAGTGAACCCTAGGGCGGAGGCTGATGGAGGGCTTGGTTGCGCTCCTGACTAAGCATTACTTTAATGAGACCGTGGTCACATTAGTGCCTCAGCACACGGTTCTCCTTTGCTGGGGTGATTGTGCCCGAGATCACGCTGACTGTCCTGAATAAAGCTGAGGTGTTTCAGAGGTTCTTTTGAGTCCTCTGAGCTACCTTTATGGGGTCTTCACATGGTTTCTTTCAGCCCCAACACAGACAATTACAACAAGCTGCGCGCAGAGCAGGGCATGAAAGACAACCAGGGCTGACCTATCCCATCCCATACGACCGGATGGGAAATGTACGCCCAGAGTAGGCGAGACCCCGGCAATAGCTCAGAGCAATTCCGCTTCAAAAGAAAAAAAAAAAAGAGTATGTCCACAGAGACATTACTCAGGAGTGGGGATAAAGGTGAAACCAAAAAGTTTTGAAGAATTATTTTTCCTTATAAAAAGACATTGTTTATGATTTCAACCTAAAGGAAAAGCTGCTCTAGACTTAAAAGTTTGGAAGCAGGTTGAAAAAGCTCTGCATGGGGGCCCGGCAGGATGGCTCAGTGGTCTAAAGCACCTCCTTGGGAAAGCTTAGGCGGCTTCAAGGACCGAGGTTCGATCCCCGGCACCACATGCTGCGCCAGCCCTGCCCTCGGGGTGGGCTGAGCCGGTCATAAAAATGAGTGAATAAACAAACAAAGGTTCTGAAACAAGAAAACAATAAATAAATAAAAATTTTAAAAATTCTTAAAAAAAAGAAAAGAAAAAGCCCTGCAAAGAGCACATAAGCAAGGAGAAACTATCCCCTGAAGCGTGTGGTCTTTGTAGCCTTATCTCCTTGGCTTTGGAGCCTGCAGTCTGACTCTGAGGAATCGAGTTTGCAGCCTATTTCTCAGACTCAGGAAAGCAGTCCTATGAGGGCTTCAACTGATGAGGACATTAGGGAGTATAAAGGCAGCACCACATCTGATGATTTGTCCTTGCAGGATGGAGAGTCAGAAATGGAAAATTCAAAATTAAAGCAGGCTTTTCTGGTCCCTCAGTCTCTGTCCTCTGATCTTGACGACTTTTTGAAAGCTCAGGAAAATGAGTTGGAGAAAGAGGCATGTTGTACCTGAAAGATGTTTCTTCATATGGAACATTTGACACAGTCGATATCCACATTGGTGAAGCAACTGGAGGTTTCAAGTCCACCCTCCATGCTTGCTGAGGTTCAACCTCTGCCTCCTCCCCCAACTAATCTCTCAGCTCCTCCACATGAGTGTGAGCAACTGGTTTCAGCTGCTGGGCTTAGGAGTGCAATGACCCAAGCCTGGGTACCAGCTCGACCAATAAAACCCAGAAAATGAGTAAGCATAAAAATTGATACAAAATCTCTGATTGATAATGAAAAAACTTACTTGATACTTTATAGGATACTAAGAAATAAATTTCTTAGAATTGGGACTGGGAGAAAATCAGGGAGAGAGAACAAAAAGAGAGAAAAATTAGCTGCCTTATTGCAGTTTCAAATCCAAAGGTCTGATTATCTTGGCTCCAAGAAGAGCTCAACGATGATAAAGTTCACCCACTAGGACTGTTGGAAGCCAAGCGAGAATAAGAGGCATTGTATCAAGAGGCCCACAAGCCATGCCCTGACTGCCCAAGCAGCCACTAGAAGTGAGACTGCACTCTGAGGTGAAGGCCCCAGAGCTCAGACTCAGCTTCCCAGAAGGTCCAGTAGGACTAAAGGGCACTGGGCCTACGTGCGCCCTCTGGCCAGGCAGTCTCTGTCATCTCCACAGAGGAGCCCTAAGAAATCATGACCAAAAGAAAACCCAGCCTATTGCTGGACACTGGAGCAGATCTCTTTGTTTTTCTCTAACCCTGATTTTCCTTCCAGTTATCATACCTCAAAAATTAGAATAAAACATACAAATTAAATTAGCTTGCTGATGTCACTGTTCTGTTACAAAGATAACCAAAAATAGAAAAAATAGGGTATTATGGTTTTCATGAGTTCTCAAAGTTTAGAGATGAACATAATAAAAGCTAGAGGAACTTATAACCAACTGGCAGACCCTATAAATAAAAAGGTGTAGGCTATTCTGCCTACCCAAGATAAAAATGCCTGGTGTCTCTTGAAGGCCTTTAGGTAGAACCTCTGAAGAGTATCTCTGACTGCCAATTCCCAAACTACGACCCTTTTCAGCCCAAAGAAGCCAGAGCAGTCATCATCCATATTTCCCTCACAGCATTCAAGTTGCTTCTTCAGAGGAGGGAATGTTTCAGACAGCCAAGTTAGAAATATTATAGGCAGTCAGACAGGGCTGGGCCCTCCGAAGAGATAACACAAAAGGCAAGAGATCTAGCAGCTGCGGGAGGGACATATGCTCTCACTGTGGGCCAGACCTAAACACCAAAGGGCAAACAAATTCTGATCTCTCTAATGATTGACATCTAGGGTTAATCATCACATGAAGGGAGCCAGAAGGCAAAATCATTTGGAGATCATCCACCGGAGATGGGGTGTTTCCTCCTGCATCACTGTGATGGCTTTATTGTCTTTTCTGGTGAGTATTAAAGGTAATTTCAGTTATTGGATTTATACTTCAAATCTACCACTCAGTAGAAGAGTTCAAATAACACCGAGTTAAGGGGGAATAAAAGGACTTTTTCTTCTCCAAGGAAAGGACTTTACAGGTGTAGATGCTAGTAGAATGTTTCCACTGCCAGATCTGCCATCCTGCCAGAATACCAATGTTGCTTTTATTAGGGTACATTGGGAAATCTGTAGAGGAGAGGCAGCCCAGAAGTTAGTTAATACTTCCAATGGAAGTGTCAGATTGGAGTTTTATGGTTCTGCCCAGATGGCAGAAGGAAAGAAATTGAGATGAAAATACCTCATTATTTAAAAGGAACACAACTCATTCTATTCAGGCATGTGTTCACCTCCTTCATCTGTTGCTTATAAGAAACTCTTCTAACCATACCATTACATGTCACAGTTGTTTTTTGGATGTATGTCTAAAAATCTTCTATTAGCTTTGAATTTTCTAGGAATAACATCTATAGTAGGACGAGGCTCAGCTTCTGATTTCTGATACAGCTGTATTATCCAAGACAGGAGTTCTCTTCCATGGTGTAGTTCCAAAGTTTGCTGGAGATTTTGAAGAAAAAGGGACAAAAGTGAACCCATGATAGCCATGCTCTTGGGAATGGTGACCATCACCGCCGCGTCTGCTGCGGATGGAATGGTATTAAACCAGAGCGTACAAACTGTTTATTGTAAGAAATCAGAACAACTATGGACTCTTTTAAGGATACATGGACTCTAAAGATGAAAAATCGGGATAGAATGTTGTTATAATGAAATGTTAATCTGCAGCATATTGCTGTTGAAATCTTGTTTCATCAACCAGAAGCTGATGATGCTTTTGTGAGACGATTGTCAGAATTGTTTGACACTCATCTGTTACAGATATTGAAAACCTTAATGGTATCCTAGGGTTTAGTGGAAGCATCTTGATATGTGATCTTTGTACTGATTAGTGGTGAGGACAGGTCCGTCCACAAGTTATGAGTTAATAATCTGTAGTCCTCTCATGATTTTTTTCAAAAAATTAAGAACAGGGAGATGTAGCCTGATGGGCATTTCAAAAAGCAGAGTGTGATGGATGGGGCCCAGAGGCAGCTGCGGTAGGGCAGCTTCACCTGTGGGTTCTCTGTTTGTTGCTTTCTCCCTTTCTTGAAATGCTATTGGCTGACCCCTGAGTGAACCCTAGGGCGAAGGCAGATGGAGGGCTTGGTTGCGCTCCTGACTAAGCCTGTGGCCCTCCTTTATTTTAATAAGACCGTGGTCACATTAGTGCCTCAGCACACGGTTCTCCTTTGCTGGGGTGATTGTGCCCGAGATCCCGCTGACTGTCCTGAATAAAGCTGAGGTGTTTCAGAGGTTCTTTGCTCACTGGGGAGGGAATCTCAGTGAGTCCTCTGAGCTAACTTCATCCGGTCTTCTCGTCATTTCTTTCGTCACCGACACAGTACATTACAACAGATTTGAAATTAAAAATGAGACAAAGGCTTTGAAATATTCTCTCTGAAAAAAATTTGAAGTTTAACTGCAATTATGGTTGTATACAAATCTACCTTGATAACAAGAATGAATTTACCTTTCAAAATGTATTCAGCTCATGTCTGTCTGGGTGTTTCTCTCTCTCTCTCTCTCTCTCTCTCACACACACACACACACACACACACACACACACACACACACACACCCCTATACATCTG
>PVJA010044366.1:0-16235 GCA_004027025.1 Myocastor coypus | reverse complement strand
TCAGTTCTGCCACTTCTTTGCTGATTTTTTGTTTGCTTGACCTATCTTTTTTGGATAAGGGAGTGTTGAGGTCTCCTGTTAAGATTGTAGTATTGGATATGAGATTTTTCAGGTCCATTAAGGTTTGTTTTATATAGCTTGCTGCTCCCATGTTGGGTGCATACATATTTATGAGTGTTACCTCTTCATCTTGAATTTTTCCCCTAACCAGTATGTAGTGGCCTTCTTTATTTCATTTGATCGATCTTGGTTTGAAGTTTAGATTGTCTGCAAACATTATTGCTACCCCTGCTTTTTTTGAGGTGCTGGGGTATGCAGTGTTATTTTCCACCCTTTAACTTTTAGCCTATGAGTTTCTTTGTGAGTTAAGCGTGTTTCTTGTATACAGCATACTCTTGGATTTTACTTCCTAATCCACTCTGCCAGTCAATTTCTTTTATTTGGAGAATTGAGTCCACTTACATTGATGGTTATAATTGAAATGTATTGACTTATGGTTGACATGACTCTTTTTCGCTACTGTTTACCCCTTTCTCTCCTGTGTTTAGTTGAGTACCATATTTAGTGGGATCTCTCTATTCTCATTTCTTGGGATTGAGTCGTTTTGATCCCTCTCTAAAATATTCTTTAGTGTACTGTATAGGGTTGGTTTTGATGTCGTGAAATTCTTCAGTTGTTCCTTGTCATGGAAGTATTTCACTTCTCCCTCATACTTGAGAGTTTTGCTGGGTATAGCAGTCTGGGCTGAAATTTGTTTTCACGGAGGACTTGAAGCGCTCTGCTCCATGTTCTTCTTGACTTCATGGTTTGTGTGGAGAAATCTGCCGTTATTCTGATGGGTTTTCCTTTAAATGTGATCTGCTTCTTTTCTCTAGCAGCTTTTAGTATTCTATTCTTCTGCTCAGTTTCTGGAATCTTGACTATTATATGTCTGGGTGTGTTTTTATTCAGGTTGATGTTATTTGGGGTTCTGTATGCTTCAGTTACCTGAATGTTTGATTGTGTTCTCGTATTTGAGAAGTTTTCTGCTGTTACTTCTGCCCATATTCCTTTTATATCATTTGTGTCAACTCCTTCCTTCTCGTTAATTCCTATTAATCTCACGTTGTTCATTTTTGCATCATCTTGTAGATGTTGAATTATTTTTTCCTGCATCCTAGTTATTTTTAAGAGATCCTTTCTTACCTTTTCACTGGCTGCAACTGTCTTCAAGATCTGATACTCTCTTCACTTTCATTCATACAGTTTTGCCAACTTGTGATTGAGATTTTATTATCTTGTATATCTCTTTGAAACTGTTTCATGTGATCTATTTCCTTCCTATATTGCTCCATCAGAGAATCCAACTTTTTTCTATTCTCTAATTTTTTTATCAATGTCTTCTTTTTAGTAGTATTGAAGTCTCTCATTATAGTTACCTTTTCTCTCTCTAGTTCAGAAATTATTTCTGTTCTGTTCTCCTCTCTACCTTTCTGTCGTTGTTCCCCTACTTTGGATGATATTAATTTAGACATGTCTTTTTTAACTTCAGATATTATTTCTTTTTTTTTTTTTTTTTGTCTTTTTGAGACAGGGTCTCGCTATGCAGTTGAGGCTGGCCTTGAGCTCACTTTTGTAGCCCAAGCTGGTCTCGAACTCGAACCAATCCTCCTGCCTCAGCCTCCCGAGTTCTGGGATTACAGGCGTGAGCCACCACGCCCGGCTCAGATATTATTTCTGCTCTGGTTTCCTCTATACGTTTCTCCAGTTGTTTTTCTACTTCATGCATTTCTTTTTTTACTTCAGATGTTATCTCTGATCTCAGTTACTCTATACGTTTCTGTACTTGTCTGTCTACCTCAGATGCTACCGATTCAGAGATTTCATCTGCATGATTCACATTTTCTTCCATGTTAGTGTCTTCTGTATTTTTTTTGAGTGGACTTGGGACCTGAGATTGGATCTTGCTCCTTGTCTTTATCATTTTTTATAGCAGTGATCTGTGCACTTTGATGGACTTATGCAACCAAGCCCCAGATGTGCTTGGCTGAGACTCAGCGCTCAGGCAGCTGGCTGCCACAAGGCCCCATGGGTCAGGACAGTGGTCAGCAGTGTGGCAACAGTTGGTGGTCATATGGGGCCAGTGGGTGGAGTAAGGGCATGGGCAGTTGTTGAGTCAGTATGCACGCTGGCTCAGAGAGTTCTTACCTGGCTGTTGTGAAACCCAGTCAAGAAGGTGGGTGGAATTGGAGATCAGGCTGTTGGTGAGTCAAGGGATCCACTCAGGCTGAGGCTGCTGCATGATCTGGTTGGGACGCGGGCTCAGTCTGAGGTGGAGCTGGGCAGGCTGTCAAGCTGCTGGATTAAGATGTAGGGCAGGAAGCTCCGAGATGGACCCGCGTGCTCCTGGATGAAGATGGCGCATGTGCAGCACCAAAGTGGAGCTGCTGCGCTGCTGGATGGAAATGGCACATGAGTAGGTCCCAGGGGGGAGATGCTGCACTGCTGGATGAAGGTGTCATGTGATCAGGTCCCATGGGGAGATGCCCCGCTGCTGGATGAAGATAGTGCAGGAGCATGTCCCAGGGGAAGCTGCCGTGCTGCTGGATGAAGATGGTGCAGGAGCATGTCCCAGGGGAAGCTGCCATGCTGCTGGATGAAGATGGCACAGGAGCAGGTCCCAGGGGTAGCCACCGCGCTGCTGGATGAAGATGGCACAGGAGCAGGTCCCAGGGGTAGCCACCGCGCTGCTTGATGAAGATGGTTCTCCATTTTTAAACCAGCTTTTCTCTTTGTTCCTTACTGTTTTTAAAAAAAACAAATTAAAATTTTTGTTTAATACATGTTTGCATTACATAATGACTAAATTCATCACAGAGAACACGAGGCACAGGCACATAACACATGTCAATTCTTTTCATTACCTTCCTCTCTTTCTCTTCTCCAGAGCCCCATCCCATTTGCAAATAATCCCTCTCCCTGTTCCTTAGTGTCTCTTACTTCGCTCCTCAAGTCATTTGTTTTACTTTCATAGGCATGTGTTTGCAGCTTGTGACACTTGTGTTCCCCACGTGGTGCTAGTACTTGGATGGAACACACCTTAGCACTTTGGATGTCCACTTCCCCTCTTCTTCCGTCCTCACTCCATCTCTTGGTCCTCTTTGCATTTGTGAAATATCCCTCTTTCTTCTTCCTATTGTCTTTTATTTTGCTCTTTCAGTTACTTATGCTTTATTTTATTTTTTTTAATACAATTTTATTCTTAAATGTACAACAGACTCCAACAACATACTTCATTGTAGTTATTAGTTGTCAAGAGATGTTATGGCAGGGCATCCAGATAATTGAATAGGAATGGAATCCAGGGTCACCATCATTGTACACACAAGGAAGTTTATTTTTTGCCAGATTTCTTAATTCCACCTGTGGCTAGGGGGCCCTTTCCCGCCGCCTTCGTTTTTAGCTCCTCAAGTTTCTTCTGCACCTCTTTTTGCTTCTGTTTGAACGCTCTGTCTTCCTCGTCCATCTTCTTGGTCTGTTTCTTGGGCTGCTTCAGGGGCTTCTTCTTGCCACCTGTGGTCAACACCAGCACTCAGCTCGTCCCGGTCGACCACCCTGCTTCGCCCCCAGGTACTTATGCTGTAGATTTCTTATGGGAGATATGGAATACTAAGCTTGGCATTTGATTTATTTCATTGAACATTATGGTATTGAAATGCATTCATTTTCCTACAAATAAGTATATCCTTTATTGCAGAGTGGTACTTTATGGTGTATAAATGCATTTCTAATCCATTCCTTTGTAGATGGATATATGGGCCACTTTCAATATTTGTTTGTTTGTTTATTTATTTATTGTGGCTGGCTCAGCCTACCCTGGGGGTAAAACTGGTGTGGCATAGCGGTGCTGGTAGATTGAACTGTGGTCCCTGTGCTTGCCTAAGCTTGCCTAAGCAGGTGCTTGAGTCTGCTGAGCCATCTCACTGGCCCTTACCTACTTTTAATTGTGCTGCTATAAATGTAGTTATACACACATCACTGTAGTGTGATGTCTATTTATTTATTTATTTTGTTTTTATGGCTGGCTCAGCCTGCCCCGAGGGCAGGGCTGGCGCAGCATGTGGTGCCGGGGATCGAACCGCAGTCCCTGCAGCCACCTAAGCTTTCCCAAGCAGGCGCTTTAGACCACTGAGCCATCCCGCCAGGCCCCTGTAGTGTGATGTCTTTAATCTTTTTGGGAAGACATTGGAAGGAGAATAGATAGTTTGAATGTAATTTATGTTTTTAAGTTTTTGAGGAACCTCTACACTGATTTCTGTAGTGGCTGTACTGTCTTACATTTACACCAGCAATACAGATGGGTGCTTTCCCTGCAGAACCTCTCCAGTGTTTATTGCATATGTTGAACTACCCTTGCACTTTCCTGAGATGAATCCTACTTGGTCATGATTTATAATCTTCTTAATGATTTGCTGTATCCTATTTGCTAGAATTTTATTGAGGACTTTTGTATCTATGTTCATGAGGGTGATTTGCCTGGAGTTCTTTTTTTTAGTTGCATCTTCTCTCACTTTGTTATCAGTATAATATTTACCTTCTGGAATGATTTTTGGAGGATTGTTTCATTTTTAATTTTATTGAAGACTTTGAGGGCTATTGAGATTATGTCTTCTGTAAACTGCTTGTAGAGCTCACCTGTGAATCCATCTGGACCTTGACTTCCTTGTTGCTAAGTTTTTTATTACATATTGTATTTCATTACCTGTTATTGGGTTATCCTTATATCTTCTTGGGTGTTCTTATAACTCTTGATTCAGTTTTGGTAATTTGTACCTGTCTAAGAATCTATCCATTTCACCTGTATCTTCAATTATGTGAGAGAAAAGATTCCCAAAGTAGCTTTGAATGATCTTCTGAATCTCCACTGGGTCTGTGGTAATTTTGCCCTTTTCATTTCTTATTGTTTTAATTGGAGTTTTTTCTTTTCTCTTTTCGATGAGGTTAGCCAGGGCCTTATCAATTTTATTTAATGTTTCAAAGAACCAGCTTTTTGATTCATTAATTCTTTTTATTATTCTCTTTGTCTCAATTGAATTAATTTCTGCTCTAATCTTTATAACTTCCTCCTACCTTTTGGCTTTGGGTTTGCTTTCCTCTTTCTTTTCTAGGTGATTGAGGTACAGTATTAATTTGTTCTTGTTCTGTTTTCTTAATGTGTGAGTTCACAGCTATAAATTTTCCTCTAAGAACTGCTCTCTTTGTATGCTATAAATTCTGATAAGTTGAGTTTGAATTTTAATTGAATTGTGGATATTGTTTAATTTCTTAATTTCATCAGCAACCCATTGGTTGCTAGGAGGGTGTTGCTTAATTTTCATGTATTTCTGTTTTTTTTTTTTTTGTTTTTTGCTTTTTTTTTTTTTTTTTTTTTTTTTTTTTTTTTTTTTTTTTTTTTTTTTTTTTTTTTTTTTTTTTTTTTTTTTTTTTTTTTTTTTTTTTTTTTTTTTTTGTCATTTCCAGTTTCATTGCATTGTGGTCAGATAATATGCAGGTGTTACTTTCTTTTTTCTTACATACATTTAAGAGCATGTTTATAAACTAAATTAGTCTAATGATCAGTGAAAAAATTTCAATTTGCTTTATTCATGTTTTGCTTTACTGGATTTATTAATTTTTAACTACTGTATAATTGTTTTCAAGGTTTATTTATGTTCATGTCTACTTGATGTAATTCTATTGCTTGTTATGATACACAGAGCTGGCATCTATAGAGTAAAAATTCTACAAAAATAATTTTAACGTTATAATAAAAGACCTGGCTCTTCAATTCATTGATTGTGTTTTATTTAATCTCAATTTCATTGATTTCTGTCTGATGATTATAATTTCTTTCTTAGTGTACTAGCTTTGTATTTGGATTGTTCTTCTCTTTCTACAATCTTATGTTTTTTGTCTTTTTAAAAATTTAGTACAGGGTCTACAGGGTGTCACTACACAGATCAGACTTGTAGTGATCCTCCTGTTTTCAGCCTCCCAAGCTCTGGGACTACAGGCACACACCACCATGCTCAGTCTCAATCACCTTCTCAGTGTGCCAAAAGGGTGGGACTGGCACATTGTTCTAGAATCTTAATGTTCATCATTACAGTAGTTTATTTGGGCGTGCTCTGTTTTTCTAATGTGAACATTTATAGCAACAAATCTCCTTGACACTGTTTTTATTGTTTCTTAGGTTTTGCTATGTGGTATATTGTACTGGCATATCATTCAATTCTATAAATTGCTTAATTTCTTTCATGACTTATTGTTTATTCCAGAATGTTTTACTGTATGTTCAGGTTTGCAAAATTTCTGTGGTTTCTTTAACTATTGATTTATTTCTTCTTTCAGTGCTCTGTGGTCTGATAAATACATAAAATGATTTTGCTTCTTTTTACTTTAAATGAATTTTTTTAGACATTACACAGTCTGTTTGGAAGAAATTCTTTCTGCTTCTGGCTGGATTGTGCATTCTTTTGTGTTGCTAGACAACCCCCTATAGCTGTCTATTTAATCTATTTTAGTGGTGGTGAACCTATGGTATGCATAGTGTGGTGGACACACAGAACCCTGTCTGTCAGCATGTGAGCAAGGCCACCCTTGCATTGCCCCAGCTGCTGAGCATGAGATAGCAGCATGCTGTTGGCACTTTGCAGCCAGTAAGTAGGTTTGGGGCTGCAGTATGGGTGGTCAGTCTCTGAAAGGTTCACTATCACTGGTCTGATAGTTCAAAGGTGTAGTTTGGCTGTGATATTTCTCTGGTCATTTTATGTTTAATTGATTTACCTGTGAAAGTGGAGTTTTGAGGTTCCCACTGTGATTGTATTATCTGATCTTTTTATGTCCTTAGTGTTTGTTTTATGAAGTTGAGTGTACTGGTATTTGGTATTTACAACTGTTATCTTTTCCTGTTGAATTCTCTTGCATAAGATTAAGAGAATTCTTTGCTTTTTCTGATTAGTTGAGTTAAAATCAATAAGGTTACTACTCCTGCTGTCAGGGTCCTCATAAATAGAACATTGTTTTTTTTTTTTTCATTAGATGTTTGTTGGCATAGTGCTAAATTTTCTGCTTTGATCCTGTCTTCCAATCTGTGCCTAAGGGTATTGACTTACTCCTATCATTGCATTATAGTTTTGCGTGTATGCCATTATTTTTTTCTCTTTTCATTAACTACTAGTTCTACTTCATGTATTTATTCCATTTGACTTTGTGTTGACTTTGTCTTTACTTAGAATTTGGAGAGTTTTTTGGAACCTTAGAATGTTTTGGAGAATTTTTGGTTTGTTGAATCTTCCAGGTTTGGTGGTTATGCATTTCTTAAGAAGCTGTTTGCCATGGAAAGGCTTTATTGATCCAAAAATGTTGAAAAGTCTGTAGAAAGATATAATAATTTGGGTTGAAACTTCTTTATTTCAGGGAACAAAATACTTGACTCCATGGTTTGTTGGCTTTAAAAATTTGTGTTGAGAACTCTATTGTAATTCCAAAGCTTTTATCTTTGTTAGAGATTTTTTGTTTTTCTCTTTCAGTTTTTAGGATTCTATCTTTGCTTTGGACTCCTGAGATTTTGTCTGTGGTGCAGACAAAAGACAGATGGAGATACTCTTCTCTGATCATAATCACTTGAGGTTCTACTTACCAAATGTGTATGTTGAATTCCTTTCTTCTGATTCTTTTCTAACTTTAATAAGCCTTAAGTTAGTCTTCGATATATCATCTGTTAGATTTTGGGTAAATTATACTAGTTTTCTTGTTATCTTTAGTGTATGTATGAGGACATGGTCCTGTGCATAAGACCTGGCATCTAGATCTGACACTGTCTTGTATAGCATCACTTCTTTTTTTTTTTTTTTTTTGTCTTTTTGAGACAGGGTCTCGCTATGCAGTTGAGGCTGGCCTTGAGCTCACTTTCATAGCCCAGGCTGGTCTCGAACTCGCACCGATCCTCGTGCCTTAGCCTCCCGAGTGCTGGGATTACAGGCGTGCGCCACCACGCCCGGCTGTTTGGCAAGTTTTTATGGACTCTGTGGTAAATTTGTCATTCAAATTTTTCATGGTGTTTGTTGACTGTCCTAATTTTTTTGCTTTACTTTAAATGAGCAAATGACTTTACTTTATTATTTCTAGTATATATTTGATTATATTATCAATAAACTTACTGAGTTTATTTGCCCCCTTTCATCATTTTGTACAGTTTGACCACTTGATGTTTGATTTCATCTCCATTAGAACCCCTAGGATCTGCTTTGGGAAAGTTGGGAATGTTTTGAGGCATTTTTCTGCTTTCTTTGTTCATACTTCTGTGTGTGTGTGTGTGTGTGTGTGTGTGTGTGTGTGTGCACGTGCACATGCTAATGCTGAAATTTAAAAAAAAAATAACAATAGTTTTACTGTGATTAATACCACAGGGTGATCTGTTTAGTTAGATTCTGTTTTCCAGGGATGTGATCCTGGCTTTATTTGTATACCACACCAGTCTCCTCCTCCATTTAATGTTATTGGCCCTGGTCCCTACACTTCTGCCCTTTGTCTTGGCCCCTGGACCCACCTCTAAGCAGCTTGCTGAGTAGCCAGGAGCTGCAGCCCAGCAAGCTGCTCCTCTGCCACCACATCATAGCCCTGTACTGTGTTTTACTTTTGCATTTTTTCACAATGAGCAAGTATAGTTTTATAAAATACAAAATATATTTATTTGTTTTTTATTTGTATTTTCAGTGGCCTAGATCAAACCCAGGGCCTTGTGCATTCTAGATAAGTACTATACCACTGAAACGAACCCCAAGCCTAGGAAATGTTTCTGTTAAAAGGAATCAGTTGATGTTTTAGCTTAAATTGTTTTTGCTCTCCTCACACTGGACAAGTGATATCTGGATTATGAGATTGCGATGATTTTCATAGTCATGGCTAACAATTGTTAAATATTTTTATATTGGTATAGCTCGACATACATAATAAATTGATAGATTTTTATGTTTATAATTATTCTGTTGAGTAGCATGGCATATGCTCATGCATTATTGAAAATACACAATTTCTCCTATTCAAATATTTTTTTAATTTTAGAGAAATAGTTCTGAAATGAATATATAGCATGAGTTTAATAATGGATTGAACATTATAAATAAATTATTTATAAACATAAATGAATATAACAATAAAAAATGTGTAAAATAAAAATGAAAAAGAAATCATCCACAAATCAGTCATATGATAGTTTACTCCATGCCAAAATCAAGAAAGAAGAAAGGGAAGGCAATAATTATTTAAAGATTTGAAATTTCTGAATTTAGTTGAAATTATAGCACATTTCCAAAAAAAGGGAAACTTGCACAAGAAATTTGAATGAAATCATGCCAAGATACACAAAAGTGAAATGGTCTAAAACTAATAGTGAAGGAAAACAATCATTAAAAAAAAAAAAAAAAAAAAAAAAAAAAAAAAAAAAAAAAAAAAAAAAAAAAAAAAAAAAAAAAAAAAAAAAAAAAAAAAATATATATATATATATATATATATATATATATATATATATATATATATAGCTATCAAAGAACAAAATTACATATCATCTTATTCCATATTAGGAAAAAAGTAACACTGGCTGGTGGGGGTCTCAATGAAAGCTGTTTTTCAAAAAAAGGAAAAAAGTAAGAAAGTAGACTAATTAATTCAAAGCATTGAAAGAGAGAAAAAAAGACCTATTTGTGTGTAAAAGACGAGAAAGAAGTAATATAAAGTCAATGGAAAATGGAAAGATTTTAAAGTTTCTAATGCTAGACAAAAATGTCATGCCATATAAGTAGATTGTAAGTCAAAGATACCGAATAAATCTTAAAACAAAAATTAAGATTAAATAATATTCAGAAATTAATTATTAATTCAAGATTGAATATTTCAAAACAATTAAACTAAGAAAAAGTTTTCATGATAGTAAAGAATTACTAACAATAAAATGTAACATAAAGACTGGAATGGCAAATATATGTTCAGCACTTCTGATGGTTTGGGGATAGGATATTGCACAAAGTTCTAATATGTTGTGGACATAGACAGTGTCCATGATGTTTACTGGTGGCTAAGTATCACTTGTGGGACTGAGCTACTGCTGTTTCCTTGATATCCACCCTGTAGATGAGGACAGAATCATGATTCATAGGGTGCAGGAGAAGTTCATTTGTAGAATATACTGATGGAAATATTTTGCTGCTATATACAAAAGAACAGTTGAAAGACTGCTTCTCTATTTTCTCTTTTTCTCCTGTGTTTAAATGTTTGCCCTATTTTGTGGCTTCTTTCCATTCTCCTTCACGGAGCTGAGGTCATTTGATCCCTCTCTAGAATATTTTTGAATAGTCTGTAGGGTTGGTTTTGTCATCATGAAATTCTTTCGTTGTTCTTTGTCATGGAAGTAATTTACTTCTTCATTAAGCTTAAAAGAGAGTTTTGCAGGGTATATCAGGCTGGATTGGTATTTGTTTTCTTGCAAAACTTGAAGTATTTTGCTCCATTTTCTTCTCTGCTTGATGTTCTTTTTTTTTTTTTTTTTTTTTTTTGGTGGGACTGGGGTTTGAACTCATGACCTTGCACTTGCCAGGCATGCACTTGTGCCTCAGAGCTATCTCCCCAGCCCCTATCAATGTCTTCTTTAGAAGCACTTAGTACTTTTTTCATTGTTGTTATCATCTTTTTTTTTACTTTAGAAATTATTTCTGATTTGATTTCTTCTATACCTTTCTGCAGTTGTTTCCTTACTTTAGACACCATTATCTCAGAGATTTCAGGTGTGTGACTTCCAATTTCTTCTGTGCTATTGTCCCTTGTATTAGTTCTGGGTGGACTTGGGGCCTGAGAATGCATTTTGCTCCTTCTCTTTATCATATATATATATATATATATATATATATATATTTTTTTTTTTTTTTTTTTTTTTTCCTATTTCAGGGAAGGGTCTATAAGATATTCAGGATTTCACTACTAGATCAGAGCTGGGATTACAGGTGTGCACCACCACGCCCAGTCTCAGTTGCCATCTCAGCATGCCCTGGGGGCAGGGCCAGCATGGCAGGGCCCGAGGATTGAATCCCTGGCACCTGCTTGTAGAAGCTTTAATCCACTGAGCTATTTGGTCAGCCCCTCTTTGTCATTTTGTATAGGTCTGTCTTCTGACCTTTGGTGTAGAGCTTCGGAGAATTCTTACCTTAGCACCGTGTCTGGATCTATCATGTTTGAACTTGTCCAGGTGGGTGTGACTTGGGTCTGGTTGCTGTGTTCCACTTCTTCCTGCTGTACCCCTTGGAGGTGAGCCTGCTGTGCCACTTGAAAAGATGTTCTGCTCCTGGATCAGCAGGGTGGGTTTTGCCTCTGTGTATTACTTTGCAGAACTTCTGCAGGGAGTTCTGCTACAGGGTTCCACACAGGACACACTGGGCCCAGCTTTTGCACTGGGCCCAGCTTGGGTTGAATGGGGGTCCAGCCACTCCAGGTCATCTCACTCACACACTGTCTGAGTTTGGGTTGCATGAGAATCTGGTGAGCCCCAGGCCATCTCACTCACATGCTGGTCCTGGGCTATGGGTTAAATGAGGGCTGGGAAGGCCCTGGGCCATCTCAGTCACAAGCTGGGCCTGGGTTCTGGGTCAAATGAGGACCGGCAGGCCCCAGGCCATTTCAGTCACACACTGGGCCTGTGCTCTGAGTTGAATGAGAAGCGAGCGTGTCCCAGTTCATCTCCACATTTTTGTTTTACTTTGGGGGAATTGCCTTAACCGATTCTCCAAAGCCTTTTCTTTGTATATAACTAACTTTGTCTATTTTTGCTTTTATTGACTGTGCTTTGGGGCTCATAGCCAAAAATCATTGCTCTTAGTAAGGTAATGAAATTTTGCTTGTGTTTTATCCTAGTAGTTTTATGGTTTATGGTCTTACACTTAAATCATCGATTCATTTTTAGTTAACATATTTGTATATGGTGTGAGGTACAGACCCAATTTAATTATTCTGCATTGGAAAATTCAGTTGTCTTAATACTATTTATCGAGGATACCTGACCATTCCATATGTGTGCTTTTGGCACATTTGTTGATGGTCAATTGATATGGATTTGTAGTGGCATGGATTTGTCCCAGGCTCCTGTTCCTGTTACACTGGTTTATTTGTCTGTTTTTGTTCCTGTAGATCATATTTTTTTGTTGGATTACTAAAGCTCAGTAATACAGTTGAGTTCAGATGGTATAATAGCTTCAAGTTTGTTCTTTTTTTCCAGTAGTGCTTTGGCTATGAGGAGTTCTGGTCATTCACAAACCCTATATGAATTCCTAGAAATCTTTCCCCTACATTTTCCTTTAGTGGATTTATAGTTTAGGTGTTTGCATTTGTATTTTTATTGCATTTTGAGTTTAAATGTTGATTTTATATCTGGCAATTGTCACTGATATTATTTTGTACCATCAGATGAATTTTGTAAGTTAAATTTTAGTTTGGAATGTTGGTATAATATTTTTATAAAGATGTTATTTTACATATGAAGTTATTTCCCTCTAAATATTGAGAATATTGTGAGAATAATTATTTTTATTCTAACTTCATAAATTTTCCTACAGTTCTATACCCTTAGAACTAAAGAGATATCTATCTATATTAATTATAAGTCTATTACATTTCTAAGCTGGGAAAGAGCAGAGAATAAATGATTTGTTTTAATAGCCTATCACTTAAGTTTCAGTGTAACTTTTGAATTATAATACTTAAATATATTACATTGTAATATTTATCCTAATAAATAGTTTAGTTTTTTGATCAGTCCTTTTGGTTTTTTTCAACTGGTTAAATTTTGTTTTATATATTTAGTTGGTAATATGTTGAATAGGTTTATGAAGACTTTTTTGAAATACAGCAAAAATTATATGGGTAACAAAATGACTGAGTATGTTTCTTTTGTATTGATGGAAGATTCAGATTTGGATGAAACTACTTCTAAGAAAAAGTTACCAAAGGTAGCAGGATTCTCTCTACAACATAAGAAGAAATACAGTCTACCTTCCAGACTGCCTGGGTCATCAATGTCTAAAAAGCTGAATAAGAAAATTCCACAGTATGATGGAAAAATTATGGAAGAAAATGATTCTGAAATTCATCCATCAAAAAATTTGGGGCAAATAAAATTTCCTGGTGAACCATACTCAAAGAATGGCATGAATTTTAAAAATCATTCAGAGAAAGCTGAGAGTTATGACTCAAAGTCTAAACTACCAAACTTGAAGAGTATTACAAACCTCAATAAGTCTTTGGATAAAAATGGTATTTCTAATATTCCAAAACTTGAGGACCTTGTGAGAAGAGATTCAACTCTCCTAAGACATGTTTTAAATAAAGAAAAAGCTGCAGTGAACACGCTGGGTTAGTATCATGTACATAAGTCAGAGTCAGGGCCTTGAATGTTTCTGTTATCACTGAAATGGGCAGAATTAATCTGTTATTGGATAGATGGAAACACTTGTCAGTATCCTGGGTGACTAACATATTGATGCCTACCTAGGCTATTGTATGTAATTCTGTGGCTTTGATGTTAGTTCTTTTTTAGAGTCCCCCTCTTTGGGGAACTTAACTTTCAGTTATAAGCTTATTAAGTGATTAATTGGAGTAACTCAAATTCCCTAGAGAGTTGAGAGTTGTTTGTAATTTATTTAAATAAATATGTAAACAGCCTGAAGTTTTTATTTACCATTCCACAGCTTTAATTCATAGTACTTTAGATAGTTCTCCTATGGATAGAGAACAGTATGACACAGCTAAAGTCACTAAAGCTTTTTGGGCTTCCTCAAAGATGAGTGATGCCTTTCCAGCAAATTTGTGCACTCCTTTCTGTGCTACTTGCATCAACATACCTGTTTTCTTTAAAGCCATCTATTGAATTTTATACTGCACTTAGTATTCAATATAATAGCTATAATGGATGTCTTGAGAAAATGGAGTGATTAATACATAATTTAAATAACTATTGAAGAAAAGGTATGATCTATTAAGGAGGATTAGAGATTTTCATTCTGATTTCGTTTCTGATGTGCTGCTATTACTCTGTGTTTCCCATCTATTTCTGAGGCTTCACTGCCTTTCAATAAAAATAAAAGCCTAGAGTAGTGGGGTAGTGGAGCTGTAGACATTTAAGCAAATGGATAGAGCAGCTCTTCAAAAAGGTGCTATATACCTGCCTTGTATAACGAAAATCAAGTGATAGCATCTCTTATGTCATATCTATGTTGCCATAGAAAGAAGTATGAAATAGTTTATTTGATATAACCTCCACAAAGAAACTGATTTTGTTTTTATAATTGAAATGTGAATAATGCAATGATTTGCATCTCAAAATTCTTTTAAACTAATTTTGCATTTATAATGGTTGCAAAAATAGAAAAAATTCTCTTGATGCACTTTAATTTTACCCATGAGCACACAATGATCTAACCCAGGAAACCATCATTGACACAACCCTACTTGCTAATATGTGGATATTATTCAAATTTTGCCAGGCTCTAAAAGTGTACTTTTTCTGCTCTAAGATCTAATCCAGGAACACACTTAAATTTAATTGTCATATGTTCTTGGTGTCTTTCAACTTGTGATGGTTCCTCAGTTTTTGTTATCATTGTGATACTTTTGAAGAGTAGTGATTATTCATCTAATGCCTCTCATTTTAAATTTTCCTTATATTTCTTCATGAATAAATTCAGATTATGTAATTTTTGGGAAACGTTTATTTTTTCTTTTTGGTTCTGAGGACTGAACCTAGGCAAGCATTCTACCGCTGAGCCAAATCTCCAGCCCCAGGTTTTGTAACTTCTGGCTTGACTACCACAGAAGTGTATCTATTAAGGGCCTCATTATATCCATGAGTTCTGTATTTGACTTCAGAGTTTTATTTTCTGAAGGTTGTGAACTGAATGCATGGATGGGTAAACTTACGGGGAGGAACAGAGCTCTAACTTGATGCTTAGACTTCTGTAATTTAAAAAATTTGATATTTTGATGTATTTTAACTGGAGGCGAGCAGCTTTGTGTGGGCGCAAACAGGTCTTTTCTCCAAATTAGTAGTTTATAAGTTAGAATTTTGGGGGCAGTTTTGTGTTTAAACTAAAGGAGAAAGTATAAGACAAAATGAGAAAGAGAAAAGCAGTCCTTGTGGGGGGTAATGTTGATTAGATAAAAGTTTCTTTCTATTAAAGATTTAGGTGCTAGTTAAATAGATGCAAATTCTGGTACTTACCAGTCCTCTGTCTTTCACATGCTTAGAAAATGTCTGTGACATTATCAGCAAGCTCCAAGAAAACTCCATTGCTCCCGAGGAGCTGCAGCACATTTTGCCTTCACTAGGAATTACTTTGTTAGATGAGGACTTACAGAAGATGATGACAGAGACTGCTAGAAATGGTAAGAGACGCTTAACACTGGATGCAGAAAAAACTGTTTTTTATGGAATAGTATTACAGTGGTTTCTCACTTATCATGCAGGTTGCATTCTAGACCCCTGATGATTATATATATATATGGTCTATAAACCCTTCCCAAACTCTTATACAACTTTCCTGCACTTTCAAAAACACTTCTAATGTTCTTGACCATTTTTTTTTTTTTTTTTTTGTCTTTTTGAGAAAGGGTTTCAATGTTCAGTTCAGGCTGGCCTTGAGCTCACAGCCCAGGCTGGTCTTGAACTCACATCAGTCCTCCTGCCTCAGCCTCCCAAGTGCTGGGATTACAGGCGTGAGCCACCATGCCCGGCTCTGTTCTTGACCATTTTTATTTTTTTTTGTTTGTTTCAATTTTTTTTATTGTTTAAATTTTTTTTCCCAATTCTTTTATTGTTTAAATTTAACAATGGTTATATTACATATTTTCATCATCGGATCAGTTTAGATTAATACATATAGGTATATAAGATTGATCAAACAACTAAACATTAACCTTTCTAAATCCACATTACTTTTTTTTTCTTTTCCCCCTTTTTTTCTTTGAAAGTTGACATATAGCATATTGTCCTCACAATCATTCTATAGAGTGCAGTGTGTGGGCATGACCCACCTCCCTATTAATGTTGCATAGAAAAAAGAAAGAAAGAAAGAAAAAAAAAAACAGGAAAGAATATACTTCCCTTTGGACTAAGAGGAAGCAGATACATATACAATCAAAGGTTTTGCAATGGCAGTGTGCCACCAGTGAAGCTTGTG
>PVJA010044365.1:0-16223 GCA_004027025.1 Myocastor coypus | reverse complement strand
TTTTTTCTTGTTTCAGAACCTTTGTTTGTTTATTCACTCATTTTTATGGCCGGCTCAGCCCGCCCCAAGTGCAGGGCTGGAGCAGCATGTGGTGCCGGGGATTGAACTGCGGTCCCTGAAGCCGCCCAAGCCTTCCCAAGCAGGCGCTTTAGACTACTGAGCCATCCCACCGGGCCCTCCCTCTGGTTTTTGTGTGTGCCTAATAAATAGTAGCTAGCTCACAGTGTCATTGTTTCTGCCCATCCAGAGACATTGACCTCCTAACCTCCCAAACTCCCTTTTAAAAATCACTTCTCCTTTATCTTTCTCCAAACTCTCAAACAGGCAACTGGAGATCTTGGCCTGGTTCTCACACCCATCAAACATAAGGTAACTAACTATTTGCTTTTCTTTTTTTGTATTTAGTACAGGGTCAACAGTGTCTCACTACACACTACACAGTTTGGACTTGTAGTAATCCTCCTGTTCTCAGCCTCCCAAGGGCTGGGATTACAGGCGCGCACCACCAAGCCCAGTCTCCATCGTCATTACAACACACCCTCGGGACTGGGCTGGCACAGCTGCTGGGGATCAGACCTGGTCCTCGTGTCTGCCTGAGCAGGTGCTTTAATCCCCTAGACTTTCTGGCTGTTCCAAGTTACTGGTATAAATAAAAACATTGTCTGTTTCAGGGTCATAAATTGCCCTTGCCCCTTGCAGCATACTTGAGTCTTTCTTTAAGAAGGGGATGGTTAGAGGATGTAAAAAAAAAAAAAATCAAAATGATGAAGATAAGACATCATCTATCTATGTATTTATGCATCTATCTATCATCTTGGATTATGACTCCAAATGTAAACTAATAAAAAAAGAAAACACAGAAAAACTATAGGATGCAGTGAGGTGGTACAGCAAAATGAGACATAAGAATCGGTGTCTTTTTGCCAAGTAATTGTCTCAGGAGGCCATTCGTTTGTTGTAGTTTCTTCTATAAGACTGATTGCCTAACAGTTCTGCTGACAACGGGAGGCTCTTCAATGTTACAGATCCCTCAATTCTCACGGTGACACTCTTCCCCAGTAAATATCCTAACTTATAAACTTGCCTAAAATGTTAACTCTAGGTTTAGATTCATGGCCTGTTTGTGTCACTTCTACCATTTTTTGAGATGAGCGTTTTTCTGAGCAGCATTCTTCAGTCCAGACAAGGGAAAGTGGGTAGTTTTTTTTTTTTTTCTCCAAGGGACATTTGGCAACATCTGGATATAATTTTATATGTCACCATTTTGGCAAGGGTGAGCTGCTACTGGCTTGTAAGGCCAGAGAAACTGGCACATTCTGAAAAACACAGGATGTTCTATAACAATGAATTATCTGCCCTAAATATCTACAGTGCCAAAGCAGGCAATCATGTCTTCAACAATCAGAGATTTTCTGTTTTTCTCAAACAAGGTTTGAGAAAATATTTAAAACTCTGGTCTTTACGTTACCATTTGACAATTCCTCAAAACTGACAGAGCTGTCGCCAAAGCGTAGCCAGCTCATTTATTTCTCAGTGCCAACCTGATGTTCTCTTGTAACAAGCACATATTACCAAGGGCTGCATTCAGCAGGTAGCACACTGCAGGAAAATCACATGATAATACAGGTAGTTCTTTTAACGACGCACACCTTGGAGTCTTGATATTCTGTTTTCCAGTGTTAATGAAAGGCCCACTACTGCCTTTAGTTCCAAACCATGTCAAATAGTACATCTTAGATTTTCGGTGTGGGGATTTTATTTTTCTAGTCTTTGAACATCTCTATGGACCAATCGGATGGCCAGTGTGAACAAGTTCTCTCAGCCGTGAGCACGTGTCTATAGCCCCTCCTTCACTTCTTTTACCCCACTGCCCTTACGCAGCTAGCTCAGATATCTTATTGTCTAGACCTCAGTATTTTTCAGGATGGCTTTCCCCACTCGCTTTTCCTTTCTAGCGATGTGTTCCCTTCCTTGGGTAACCCTGTAATGCAATATACACTAATTTACTTGATTATATCATCAATTTTGTCTTAAACCCCAGTAGGAGAAAACAAACAAAGAAGGCAATAATCATTTTCACATGCTACCTTCTTTAAATTTCCCTTTATTACTAAACATAAATTCATTTAATAAATGCTAAACATGTCTAATACTTACTGAACACTTTTTGAGTTTGATGTTATTACCATTTATTCCAGTTTACTATTATTACAAAAGTATTCCATGTTTCTTTAAGGTGTACGCACCATAGCTTCATTATATGATTTGATTCCACAAATTACATTTATAGTTTTTCATAAAGCTGTATTTCCTATGCTACAAACACTGTCATTCAACGTATGTTTATGGAAGAAACAAATTTGGATCAGTTTCATTCAAATCTTCCTCAATTTTTGGTACATAAACTCTTTAGGATGCACTAAAACTGCTTCAGAAGCTATTTTAATAACATTTAAAAATATTTAATATAAATGTGGCATCTGATATTGCTCAGACTGTCATATATTTGTCGTCATGTTTGTTAGTTTAAAATTCATGTTTAAGGCCTGGCTATAGCTCAGCTGCACAGCACCTGTCTGACTGGCAAGTACAGGTCCTGAGTTCAATTTCCTGTACAAAATAATTTCATGTAAGACATGACTTCATATTCATGTAGATGTATATCTGGAGAAAGTA
The DNA here is from genome assembly GCA_004027025.1 of Myocastor coypus. NCBI lineage: Eukaryota > Metazoa > Chordata > Mammalia > Rodentia > Myocastoridae > Myocastor > Myocastor coypus. The sequence continues at coordinate 13,547 of PVJA010044365.1, read as the reverse complement.
GTAAATATTACATTGTGTAAGCTTTATATTTCTAGGAATGCCTTTCCCTGTTAGAGTGTTAATATAATTAAATGAATACATTTTCTGGGCTAAGTTTTTTTCAAAGCAGCATTTTTTTTTTTTTTTTTTTTTTTTTTTGGCATTCAGGTGGCACGTGCAACTGGGGATGAAACCGTGGCGCCCTGCACGGGCTTGGATTTGCCCGTGCAGGTACTAAAACAAGTGAGCTAACTGAGAAGCCCCTCAAAGCGGCAATTAAACAAGGTCTACTGTGATTTTTACATTGCTCTATTGCAAACTAGAGATATTTCGAGGATCTGATATATGGGGGAATCAAGCTAGTGTAGCTGTGGGTACTAGCTATGGCTTTTGCTAGTGACTTAAAGTACCAATTGTGCTTTGGTGGAAAGGTTACTCAAAGCACTGCAATTCTTAAAATCAATCCCCAAAACCCAAAACAGGTACTACCTTTCTAAAGAGCTGGATTCAGGGGCGGGGCTACGCGTGGGAAGGGCGGGACCTCAAGGCGTGTGGGCGGGGCTTCGGTGGATGTGGGTGGGTCTGTAGCTTGCTCCGCCCCTCTGGCTCCGCGGGCCTCGGAGCAGCTCCGCTCCCTCTCGGCTTCCGTTCGGCGTCTCCCTTCCGGCCCTCGGAGGCCGAGCAGCGCGAGGATCGCGCGCGCGCCCTCGGCGGCCTCAGCCGGGAGCGCGCGGCTCCGTCTGGCGCTTTCACTTCCTTCTTCCCGGAGCTGCATCCGGGTCGCTGCTTTGCCTATTGTCTCAGACAGTCGGCCTCGGACAGTGCGAGTTCTAGGTGTTTTCGTTGCTTCTGGTGCAGGCTAATAAAGTTTTTCTTTTGTATTTTTCCACTCGGGGGAGGGGTACTGGCGCCCCGGGCCGTGGCGCCTGGACGGGGGGTGCCGCAAACGGGGGGCGGGGGAGGGGCGCGAGCTGTGGGTGCGGCCGGGGCGGGGGGCGACGCGGCGGCGGCAGCGGCGGCGGCGACCGTGATTAGCGCTTTTTCGCGGCTGCAAGGTCCCGGTTCCCGGCCTCCTCGGCGCGGCCCGGGCTGGCGCGGCGTCGCCCCAGGTCTCCTCCGAGCGACCGCCTCACGGATTCCCCAGTAAGTGCGTCCGAGGGGGCGGAGGTCCCCGCGGAGGGCGGGCGGGGCGCGGGGACTGGGCGTTTCCGCGGACTGGCGTGACCTGTGACTGCGGGGCTAAAAGAGAGACCCGGGAACCTGGTGAGAGAGACCGGGGAGCGGGTCCAGGGGCGCGGGGTCGCACCCGCCGCTCCGCCCCGCGTCCCTACCCAGCCCCCCGCGCGGGCGCCGGCGGCGGAGAGCTCCGTGAGCGCGGGTCGCCTGCGCGGGATCGCAGTCGTCTCTGGGCATCGCACCTCCCCCGGGTCCGGTGCTCTTCTGAATTATGGCAATGTTTTTCTTTTAACAGTGGATCGCAGCTCCAAGAGGAGGCAGGTGAAGCCTCTGGCAGCTTCGCTTCTAGAAGCTCTCGATTATGATAGTTCAGATGACAGTGATTTTAAAGTTGGAGATGCCTCAGGTAAATGCTTCCTTTCTTTTGCCCTTTTCCAGCTTTCTGGAGTTGGGCTTACTTTTACGCCTTTTTTTTTTTTTAGAATCGGTTTTAGCCAACATGCCGATTTAAAGTGAACAATGTATTTATAATAAGCACACGTCCTTTCTTAGGATCCAGTCACCAGATCCTCTTACTGCCCCTGTGTTCATTGATAGTTACTCAGATAATTGGCAAGCAGGGAAGGAAGAGGCCTTCTCAAAGTTATGGAAACAGCCGGGTGTGATAGGGCACGCCTGTAATCCCAGCATTTGGGAAGCTGAGGCAGGAGGATCAGTGCCAGTTCGAGACCAGCTTGGGCTACAGAAGTGAGCTCAAGGCCAGCCTTAAGAGAACTGCATAAGAGAACTTGTCCCCAAAATACAAAACAAAAAACAAACAAAAATCAAAGTTCTGGAAACATTTCCTCTATGCGGGATCAGAAGCTGTGTTTATGTTTATTGGACAGAGAAAAAAGGCAGGAGACACCCTGAAGTAGAATATTCTAAGAGTACCCTGACCCATGGATAGTCCTGATCAGTGTTTTCTTTGGGATTCACTCTGCACCTTCAGAGGCGAATTTGCTTTTTGTCTCTGACTGGTATGCATGCCTGCTTCTTATATTTAGTGATTTTAAAAACACACTCAAAGAGGTCAAATAGTCCCTTTGTGTGAAATTGGAAAACAGAAATACTTTGTCCTTCCAGTACATTGCATACATTTTGTACTTTTAGTACTTTAGTACTTTTCCTACTTCCTATGAATTCTGTATTTACTTCAGTATATCTCATGTACCTACTGATACATCAAGTTTTGAGATTGAAAAGCACATACGAATTCCCTTTCAATCTTTCATAGGGGAATTGCTAGTGAACACATGAACAATAAAGATTATTTGTAATTTTTCCCTTTTTTTGGACATTTAAATAAGTACAAAATTAAAGCCTTATACAACTTCCTTTTGCCTGGCACTGCTAGGGAAAGAATCGGGCTAGGGGTGGAGCCCAGGTCCCTGTGCTAGGGCAGCCTCTTCCCATGGATTGTGCTTCCAACCCCTCTTGACAGCAGCTTTTTTTTTTTTTTTTGTACCAGAGTGGAACTCAGGACCTTGTCCTTGTCAGGCAGGCACTGCGCCTCTGAGCTGTGTCCTTGGGCCCCCTGACAGTTTTTGAGTCTCTTCCAGAGTTTGCTAGTCTTCTAACCCTCTGACTCTCCTTTGCTTTTGTTTTTTCCCTGCTAGGGATAAGAAATAAAATTAGTGTGTTGCATTACTGTTCATTACTTTTAATAATCAGCAAACAGAATTGGCTTTAGGATTTGTTGGGAACTTTTGTTTGCATCATCTCATTTAACGTTTCTGATAATTCAACAAAAGAGATAGTCTAAAGAATTTTGATAAGGTCACTTAGCAGCAATGGATCCAACATAATTCACTCCTTAATTGATAGTTTTTTATCCTTGGATGTTGAGAGTGGGTAGAGGTAATCTTAATCTACTTGGATATTGTGGTTACTAATTGAGTTCACTTCTACCAGTCAAAAGTTGATGTTTATCACAACTGTTTTAACCTTTGCTTCTCAGTTCTTCACTTCCCATTTAGTGCTGCTTGGTATTTTCAAAGAAGGGAAAGGAAGGGGAAGGACAAGAGGTAAAATTAAAGTCTTAGTTTTATTGGAGAAAATGCCAAGAGATGATACTCTAGATTGGACCATAGTTTTGATTTATTAGTAAGATCCTAAAGAAAAAATAGGCCTCAACAGTTACCAATCTTTTCAGATGCTATTATGGGATAAAGTCTAAAACTTACACAGGTTTTTTGTTCTACTTAGTCCAGGGTTCTCACTACATAGATTGGACGTGTTATGACTCTCTTGTTCACAGCCTCCCAAGTCCTGGGATTATAGGTGCACACCATACCCCTAGTCTTTCAATCGCAGTCTCAATGGCCATTTTAGCACACCCTGGGGGTGGGGCCAGCACAGCATGCCAGGGATCCAATCTTGACTGCTCCACTCTGCCTAAGCAGGCACTGTAGTACACTGACCTATCTGGCCTGTCCTCTAAAACTTTAAATATTCAAAAAGTTTGTGTCTATAAATTTTCATTTTATGGGTATGGCTAATTTTTTCCTTTTGTTTAAATCGAACTCATTCACAGTTAGTGCTTTAGAAAAGATAAAACAATTATGCAATTATATACTACTCTATCAAAATAATTTATGGGATAAAGCTAAGTAAAGATTCCTGGTCTTAAACCCAAACCATAGTTGAAGAGTACTGTTATTGATCAGATGAATTTTGTTAGGTGCATGAAAGCACTAAAAAAGCCCATAACTTTATGTCCTTGTCTTATTCTGCTATCCTTAAAATATACCTTTCTGGACCTTGAGGATTTTAGATTGTGACCTAAGGTCTAAAACTACAAATTTATTTGTATAGTTACTGGTATATTACTATAAAAGGGAAATTAGCAGAAAATGATTTTGTTTAAATTGATTAACAGTCAAAGAAATTTGGTCATATTTTCCATAGTTGGACTGAAGAACATTTGTGATTCTCTTCCTCTCTTTTACTGCTATTTCCTCTTTTAGTCCTTTCTGTTGTCTGGGATAAGTCTGTGTAGTTGAACCCTTGTAGGAAATAAACTGTTAAATTTGTAACTAGTTTTCAAACATGTGGGAGTTGTGAGATCCCAGTCCACCTTACACAGCATGCTGAGTGTGGTGGTACTCACCTGTAATCGCAGCACTGGGAGGCTGAGGCAGGATGATCGTAGTGACTTTCAGGCCTTCCTGAGCTATCACGTGACATCAGGGCCAGTCTGAACCATAAGGCCAGACCCTGCCTCAAGCCCTTCCCCCACCACCAAAAAAAAAGAAAAAGAAAAAATGAAAAGAATCCCCAGTAAGTAAAGACATCCCAGTCTACCTGCTAAATCAAAGTTAAGGTAGAAGTACAGAGAAACAGGTAAACAGATAACTTGATCATATCTTCTTTCAAAATGATCGTTATTGAGTGAACTGTTGACTTCCTTAGAACTTAAAATGGCTACATTCATGGCCCTTAGTGGATGTGTATGTTTTTAAAAATTTATTATCATATTGAAGTTTCAAATTACAACTAAAGTATTTCTGTCAGGTTAGAGAATACATATAAAAACAATGAAAGATTACTAACAGTACCCTAGCAGATGAACATAATTTTAAACAATTGCTTCTCAGATGATAAAATAGAAGAAAATAGAAATGCTAAGTGATGACCCATCAGTAGGAGTGGGAGGTAATTATTGACCAAATTAGTCGTAGGGCTGGCAAGATAGGACCAAGCCACTACGTAGGTGAGCTTAGGTGCCAGGGTTTGATCATTGGACCACATGCTGCTCTGGCCCCACCCTCAGGCGCGTGAGCCTACCACCAAGACCAGGTGTGGTGCTGCTGCATGCCTGGGATTCCAGGCTGGGGAGGATGAAAACAGGATCATTAAAGTCCAAGCTGGTAGTAAGACCTTGTACCAAATCCATAAATTAAAAAACAAAAACAAAAGAAAAAAATTATTAAGTATTTTCAGAACATTATGAAAGGGCAAATAGTTTCATTTGTAATGTGAAATCAGTACTTTCTTGTTTTTGATTGAGGACTGCCAGCAAGTAATATTTAAAGTGAAGTTGTCCTAAAATGGTATCATGTATTGGAATTGTGATGATGCCCAGCAGAAGAACTAGGTGTATAAATGTTAGGTTCAGCCATGTGATACACGTAGATACAAAACATTGACTTTTGGCACCACATTGGTTCAGTCTAGGTAAAGTGGTTTGAAACTCAGGTTTGGTACTGGGGATAAATATAGGACTTGCTTCTGTTTAGTCATCTGCTGTATAAAAATATTTTGAAAGATGTGTGTGTGTGTGTATTATTTTATTAAAAAAGAAAGTATAGCAGTGCCCCATCCTGGCTTCCCTTGCCTGTTCCACTTAAGTAAAATGGTTAGTTTTAAATCTTGATCCATGGTTAGTTAGGTCATATTGTCAGGGAATAATTTAACTGGAAGTTAAGCTGAGACCTTTCTGGTATTTTGCTTTGACGTTACTTTGTGCTTAACCTGACTTTGAATAAGGGAATCAACATGTTCATTGAACACTTGTAGTTTATTTAGCATTTTGCTAGCTATTACAGGGAATTCACAGTGAAATAGTAATCATATTACAATAATTAAAATAATAGGTGATACAAAGGATGACGGATTACGTGTATAGCTCAGGTCTTTCAGAGGAGATGGAATTTAATACTAGACTCATTTAGAACAATATCATTGAGCTAAGAGTTAAACAGTGAACTACAAGAGGAAGAAAACTTACTAGATGAATAACAACCTTGGTAGGGAAACTAAATGCTAAAAACGTCAAGTTTGGACATATCATTTGTTTTGAGGGATTAGAATTGAATATAAGAAAAGAATAGTAGAAGAAAGCTAGGCATGATAGTGCATACCTGTAGTCCCATTACTTAGGATGCTGAGACAGGAGGATTGGAAAATCGTGTTGAGCCTGGACTACACTGACAGATGCTATCTCAAATAATAGTGAAAAAGAGGTCAGCTTGGACACTGAGAGCTTTTATTACTAGATGAGAGTTTCTTAGTCTTAGCACTACTGATACATTGTGTGGGGTAGTTTGTGCATACTTGTTCTGTACATTACAGAATATTTAGCAGCATCCCTATCTTCTAGAGGCATGTAACAACCTCCTGCAACCTACTGGCAATCATTGTCTTCAGTGGCACTAGACAATGACATTTGTACCCTGTGGGGGGAATTTGTCCTTCCTGGAGAACTGCTTTAGGTTTACCCAGAAAATGTAATATGATAGGGCAGAACTAGAGTCAGAAGATAAAGTGAGTCATGTTCAGATATATTTAAGTAGTAAAAAGATAGCTCAGAGCTAACTGAATAAACAATAAGTTATTGTAGGTTTTATAACCTAACTTAACAATAGGCTTTAATGTAACAGTTTACATTTGAAATTGTCTGTTGATGTGTATAATATATGATAACTAGTAATCCCTGTGCACTATATCATTTAATATAAGTTTGATGAAATTGATGAATTATAAAGTTAACATAAGAAGTTGATCATGATTTTGTGGTTAAATATTTGTTATGAAGAAAGTTTAAACATTGGTAACGATGTTGGTGATGAGTATTAAGTTAAATATTGTGAAGAGATTCTTGAAGATTTGTGTTTTTGTCCTATAACTGAAGAATGTTGTACTACCTATTAATTGAAGTAGATATTGCTTGGAGAGATTCTGATGCATTATGTGTTTGAGAGAGGTTACCTTTTATGTAAACAAATAGAAGTACTATTTCAATTAAAACATTTTTAATGTAACATAATTTACTTTAGATTTGAAATTGCCTTAAAACAGTTGTGTTTGAAATATCTGACTCATTTTTCCACTGCGTTATTCCTTTTCAGGGTATAGAGATGATTTGGAATATTCTATGATTTTGTAGTAAGAACTTTTTTCTTTGCAGCCTATAAGAATACAGATAGCCAAAGATGTTGCTTTCATATTATTACCAGCTGTGGTTATAAATACTGCTTTTCCCCTTCCTTCTTCAAGTGCATATGTTCTAAACAGAAGTGGTAACTAGATGAGTTATTTTTCAGAGCTCAAAGAAAGGTAAAATTTTGTGCATTCCTGATCCTTGTAGTTGGAATATGAATAATGTGTTATATTTGGTGACTAAAGCGTTTGGCAAGTTACAAGGATTTAGATTTGTGGGAAAATTTTACATTCTTCTAGAAATTCTTAAGTGTAAAACATTTAAATTTATGTTAAAAAAAGGTTCTCAAAGCAGCACTTGAAATCTGTAATTGCCACACTCTGAATTGGTGAGGCAAAAGCTTGCAAATTCAGGCCCTGACAGGGCACATGGTGATTTAGTGAGATAATGTCTCTAAATAAGTAAAATAAGGTGAAATAAAAAGGCTGGGCATGGAACTCAGTGCAGAGGCTCTTGGTTCAATCCGCAGTAATACACACATGAAGGAAAAATTACTGGGTAGGGGCCAGGGGCATAGTAGTGCATGCCTGTAAATCATAGCTAGTTAGAGACAGAAGCAGGAGGTCTCAAATTCAAGGTTAGCCTGCCAGCTTATTCAGGTTCTGCTTACAGTTTAAAAAGGGCTGGAGAGAGATGTAGCTCTTTGACTTATCTGGGAGACCCTAGATTTCGTCCCCAGTACTTGGGAATAAGAGCTCTGTCTCCTTAAGAGCAATTATAAAACAAAAACATTTAAGGAAACCAGTGTATCTCTCTCTCTCTTTAAAATTAATTGGCCTTGGTGGGCCGGCCAGATAGGTCAGTGAGCTAAAGCACCCGCTTAGGCAGATGCAGGGACCGGGGTTCCCTGGTGTGCTGTGCCAGCCCTGCACCTGGGACATACTGAGATGATGATTAAGACTGGGTGTGGCGGCACATCCCTATAATTCTAGTGCTTGGGAGGGTGATGAAAACGAGAATCACTAGGAGTCTGATCTGTGTAGTGAGACACTACTAAATACATGTAAAACAAAACAAAACAAAGAAGGACTTTGGCAATGGGAACCAAAGCAAACGTTACAGAAATTCCTCACATTTTGTAAAGCTTGCCGAGCAACACCAGAGTTGGCTGGTCTCACCAGTTTGTCCAGGCACCTGTGCTTCTGGACCAGCTAGTCTTCCATGTCTATCATGAATTCTAGAAAGTTGATCTCAGTTTTCTTTTATCCTCATCCTCTGGATGTCTTAATTTTAGCATAGCTTGTATTCTAATTTTTTTTTTTTAATAGTGCCATTGTGTTCAAGAGATCCTTCTTTGGGTTTGAAACGTTAAGTAAACTCTGCTTATTATTTATTATTTAAAACTATAAAAAATGTTATTTTTACCACAGGTGAGTTTTCCTAGTGTCTTGAGTTTAATTGTAAGTTGAAGATCAAACCTTTTTCTTAATGATTGGTAGAATTCTGCTGTCTGGTCTCCAGCTGTAAATGATCCTGGGCCTGCACTCTTTGAAATTCAAGGAATTCTGAAATCCAAAAATAATTCCTAACTTCAGCACAAATTTATTAGATGACAAGTCCTGAGTAGAGCTGACAGTTTATTTGTAGTGCTTCTCAAACATTGTAAACATTCATACTTTGCACTGCAGAAGAACTATATTCCATCCTAGAATGACACCATCAGAGTCCCTGGGGGTGTTAGTGTAATGTACTGTGTTGCTCTTCTGAACTACTTCTGAACTTTAAAACACAACAGGCAGCACAGGTAGGGGTTCAGGTAGGGAACTGGTGATTTGAATTATTGCCTGTCTGCCCTGTGCAAGATTGTTTAGGATGGAAATTTTTTCAGAACACTTTAGAGGAACAGTGGATACCTACATTGAGATTGACATTGATGTCCTAGGGTCAGTCAACGTCTGTTAAATGTTCTTATTTTTTGTGTGATTTATCTTGTAGGATATTTTTATTACCAGACGTTTGTGTAAGATTCTGAGTTGCTTTCGATACCAGATACTAGTGATAAACTTTTTTGGTTTTGATGCCCAGTTAATCATAGAGGTTAAGGAATGTTGAGGTAGTAGGAATTAGCATGGCTAAAACAGACTATCTCACTGTTTTATCATAACCTTTTTCTTATTTTTCTTTAAGTTTGTCTATTGGTATGAAATCCTGCTTCCTCTTTTTCCCCCTTACTCTCATTCATTCCCTCCTAAATATTTTAGGTTTTTATTTACTTGACTGGATATAAAAGGGGGCCTGAGAATTTACCGAGCAGTGTTGGATTGAGGACTTGGTGCAGTAGGCAAGAGAGGAAAACCTTGTTAGAAGTGGGTCTGTGGAAGCTCTGCAGTATCCACATTGCCTCATTAGTGACTACTGTGGCTTTTATTTTTCAGGCTGTGTCCGTTTCTTTATGAACTTCTTCCATTTTAGAGCCTATTACAGTTACTGCCTAGAATTTCAGCAAGTGTAGGTGACATTAATATGAATAGTATCCTCTCAACAGCAGGAAAATTGATAGCTTCTCTGTATCTTCCATTTTCTGTGTCCTTGCCATTGTCTGTTTTACCTGTGTACCTGACCTAAAGTTGATTATGCATATTAGAACTGTGGCATGAGTTGGTTATAAATACTTCTGCTTATTTTGGTGGGTTAAGATTAAAATAAATAGGGGCGGGGGAAATAGCTCAGTACAATAAGCGCTTGTCTGGTTAAGCCCAGGGTCCTGAGTTCAGTCCCTGTTATTGCACACACACAAAAAAAAGTTAAAATAAGTAGTTTTTAGGGGACAGAATTATCTTGTTTTGGATGTTACTCTTTCATTACTTGCAAGCTGTATAGTTAATAAAAGGAAGATGTAAATGTAGACTGATTTTTTTCTGTATTATGTTGGTAGCAAGTTATAATCAGATACTGAGCTTTAAAAAATGCCCATTTACTTTTAGAAAATAGTTAACTCAAGATACCATATAGGAAGATAAACTATATGACACAAAATAGTGCCTTCTTTTAAAAATATACTTCAATTTACTTGTATGTATATTCATCTTCATTAGTGCTATATTGAATTAAAACCATGACAACAACTTCATTGCTTTATTATTTAGTCAGATTAGGAATGTCTACCATTCTTTGGCCTAAAGTTGCTTATATTGTTTTACAAGTTATTCACAGATTTTGGTGGTTTCATTTGTGTCAGCGTTGTGTGTGTGTGTGTGTATGTATATACATATGTGTGGTTTTTTTTCTCATATTTTTAACAGATTCTGAAGGGAGTGGTAATGGAAGTGAAGATCCTTCAAAGGACAGTGGAGAAGGTTCCTGTAGTGATTCTGAAGAAAACATTTTAGAAGAAGAACTGAATGAAGATATCAAAGTAAAAGAGGAACAACCTAAAAATTCTTCAGAGGAAGAAATACTGTCATCTGACAAACCGTTAATTAAAGTGGAAAAGAAAGAGGAAGAAGATGGAGAGAGACCTAGAAAGAAAAGGGAGAAGGACAAGGAAAAAGAGAAAGAAAAAGAGAAGGAACGGGAGAAAGAAAGAACAGTGTCTGATAATGGGGTTGCCTCGGCTGCTGCCGGCACGCCAGCCACAGGCCCACCCGCTGTCCACACACCCTCCTCTGCCTCCACTACAACTGCGACCACAGAGGAACAAGCCAGTGAGCCGAAGAAGTGGAATCTTCGTCGAAACCGACCGCTGTTGGACTTCGTGTCCATGGAAGAGCTGAATGACATGGACGACTATGACAGTGAGGATGACAATGACTGGCGGCCCACTGTGGTGAAGAGGAAAGGGAGACCAGCATCCCAGAAAGAGGGAAGTGATGGGGACAATGAGGAGGATGAGGATGAGGGGAGTGGGAGCGAGGAGGATGAGAACGATGAAGGCCATGATGAGGACCATAGCAGCCCTGCCAGTGAAGCAGGCTGCAGGAAGAAGAAGAGTAAAGTTCTTAGCAGAAACAGTGCTGATGATGAGGAGCTAACCAATGATAGCCTGACCCTATCTCAGAGCAAGAGCAATGAGGTAGATCATCCCAATTTTTATGATCTCTTGTCTGTCTGGGGAAAGGGAATTCACTAAGTCACTCTACTCATTATATTAAGTGGCTTCCTTAAAATCCTGTTTAGCTGTGGGAGTGAATGAGTGCCTTGAATATAACATTCATTCAGCAGCCCTTTGCTGAGCACTGCTCGTCACCGTTCTCAAGGATCTCGCAATCTCCGTCCTCGAGAGATATTTAGAGAAGTGTTTTCGTATCTGTAGATTTGGTAAATCGTAGATGTTTTCCAGTACCCCTTTTAACCCTCTCCCGATTATTCAAAGCACTGGCGAATGGTGCTGAGTTGATTTGGAAAATGTAGGTCACCTTTCTTCCATATCTACTTGAAAACACAGTTTTAGTATACTGTGGAGCAGGACCGTAGACAACTTAATAGGCTGCTAGAGATTCACATTAAGTCCTTTAGCTCCTTGACCAGTCTTAGCACGCATCATCTTTGCTGTATATATATGTGGAGTAAATACACACTTTGTGTACGTGTATTTAGTGAAAGAATTGTCTCTACAAAGGAATGACAACAGAGTTTCCATCATAGAACAAACATTTCTATGCTAAACTACAGTAATGGCTCAGTTCTTCTACTTGAAGTTCTACCTCTGAAAGTTAGGCTTGACCTTTTGGTCCAGAGATGCCAACATGCAAGACTCTTCAGTCAAACACATTTGTGTCTGTCTCTGTGTTTATGTATATGTTTTTCTTCAAACAGTTCAGTTGTTGTACATGTAGATGTATCTGTTACATCACATGTAGAGGTATAATAATTGTGTCATTTCTGTTACTGTGCTTATCACTAAAGTTTACTTCTTTACCACCTTTTTTCTATCATTGAAGTATCTTAACCTGGTTCCCGTTTTAATGCTTTGTTCTCTCACATTTTTCTGAGTATTTAATAGCAGTGATTGTCTACTTTATTTAAATTCATAAAAAACCTTATGACTTTTTAACCAGAACTTATAGTAGGCTGTCAGAAGTCATATACCAGTTTATGTAGTAAATATTGATTAACTTGTAGGTTTCCCACTTTCCTGTGAGGAATGTTGCCTGCCTCCAGTGCCATCTTGTTCTTAAGGAAATTGTTCATTAATAATATAATATAGCATTTTTAATTGTATAGCATAAGCTGTTCTATATTACTGATGTTACCTCAGGGAAGCAGAAGTATGAAAATCCTCTTGTTTAGCTTTTAATGTAGGCTTGTGTTTAGTTGATTTTATAGTGCTTATACTCTGCGTTTGCTGGATGTTCTGAGTAACATCACTTTGCTTTCTTTTTATTAGGCTGGTATTCACAAAAGTAGCCTAGCTCATAATAGAGGCAGTGTGGATTATGCTAAGGTTTGGAGAACACCTGCATATATTTAGAAATTTTCCCCATAAAATGTGTAAACATTTTCTCTTCCTAATATGCTATTTAAGAAGTTTTATGCTATTCTTTATGATGCACTTGAAGGCCACATGTGCTGCTTCATTTTTTTTTTTAACTGCACTAGTCAGTAATGAGATGTTCACTGTGCTTAGTTTAATAGTCCCACAGACATGTCAGGACACCCTTTAGAAAAGTGCCCACATAGAAGAATTTATGTAAAGTTAATTTTCTTCAGAGTAACACGTTACCTAAAAATTTGAGTACCTGTTTGCACAACTGTGATCACTCTTCAGTTTTTTTTTTTTTTTTTAATCTGGTTCTATTTAAAACTAGATAAGAACTTTTAATTAAAAGCTAATCAATTTAGAGTATTACATTTCTAAATTTTATATTCATCTTGGTTTTGTAAAGAATGACGAAAGTGTATCTTTTTTGGCTGATGTTTGCCTCTTGATCTTCCTGTTAGGTAGTCCTGTTTGCTACATAAGTATGTAGTGGATATGTTTGAGCCATTCCTGTCCTTTTAAGCTTTGAATACCAGTTTGTAGTAGGGATAGCTGCAAACATAGACATGGTGATGCGTACCTGCAGCTCCAGCCCCTAGGCTGAGATGGGAGGATCGCACTGCGGTTCAAGGCCAGCCTGGGGTGCATAGTGGGCTCAGATCCTGCCTGAACTATATTATAAGACCTCTCAAAACAAGTGAGTGAACAAAAATTAGTTTTGATACATCATACAGGTATTATTATTGTGTGAAGTATCTCCATTTTAATTTCTAGTATTGTAAATATCAGTTCTCCATATTTAAAAAAACTTCTAATTTTGAGATTACTGAAACTCAATTGTCAAAATATTTATGGAGAGAGATCTTGTGTGCTAGTTTTTTCTGATGAAATGTACATATATTATTTGATCTTAAAAATATAAACTTCTTCAAAACCTCAGAGGAAGAATTACTGGTATATTAATTTTTTCTCACCTTTTAATTCTGATTT
>PVJA010044364.1:0-16045 GCA_004027025.1 Myocastor coypus | reverse complement strand
CTTCCAAGTATATATTGCTAATTGGTCTTATTGGTATCACTTAGAAACCATAATTAATATCTTGAGAGAGCCTCCTATCCTAAAAGGTTTTCTTAACTAATGAGAAAACATTGTAAAATTTAGTAGATTTATACATGGTGTGAGGATAACTGACCTACTCAGAACATTAAGTTCAGTGAAACATGTGACTTTCCAGCTATTCTATACAACTGGGCGTTTCTGTCATTTGGAGAAAAATGAAAACTCATTTTGAATTTAATTGCTTTCACATGTCTATTCTCATCATTGAGTTGTATAATTGATTTATTTTTTAAAAAGCATACATCAATAACAACTAATGACCAAGATTATTTTTAATATGTCAGTTTAGAAACAGAATGCAAATGATGCTAATCTGCTACCTTTTGTTTGTGAGGATATCATAAAATCAATGTCACATAAAGAGGTGATTTTAGTTGTCTGTCCTATAACAGGTTTTATCTGTTCTTGTCTGTAATTGAAGCTTTTCTTCTAGAGACAGAAGTATGCAAGAATGCTATGCATGTGTATATGTGTAGATATGAGCATCGATTTAGATGAATAGATGGTACTATTACTATATAAGGTAATAAGTCTTATATAGAGTTCTCTCGAGAGTCTTGCTTATAATCAGAGGAGTTTCAATTATTAATCCAAAACCCGGAAGAAATTACTGTTACCAAGCATTATATATTTTCATATACAACCATTGTCCTTTCATTGAAGTTCCCTAACAGAATGTTAAGACTGGAAGGTATAAAACCAGCATTGCCACTCTGCCTATGAGGTCTGCGCCATCCCCTTTGAAGGAGGCACTGCAGGCACACTCTACTATAGCATGTCGGAGCAATTAGATTCAGAAGACTCCTCCAACTATGGAAGCTCACAGGCCCTTCACAGGCATGCTGCTCTTCACTGTCAGTCCACAATGCAGAGGTCCCAAGTGTACATGTCAAGAAATATTCTTGACACCTCACTTGCTGATCGGCAAACACTCATTTCATTGATATAAGCTACTACCTTACCTTCCACACACATTCTATTAATAAAACCGGGTGTAATTTGTATGCATTGACATAAGCTCTCTGGAATGGCTTCAGAGTCTTTCATATTTTCACATATACACCTTCCTAAGTGGATAAATCTTGACTAATTTATGACTAATCCTTGTAAGATATGTGTAACTATGATAGCAAGTCACATTTCCAAAAGAGCTCTCAGGCAAGAAAAGGGGGGGGGCAGTGGAAAATTTAATCTTCTCTGGAATTTTAACAGCAATGTGAAGGAAGGACATGCTGGTACCCTCTCCACCATCACCATCCCTGCTTCTTTATGGATCCCTCAGTAAGGCACAGGGGCTAAAGAAGTAGCTCCCCATGCCTCTCTGATTGGCTTGCACACAGGGCCCTGGTTCCTCGGAGAAGAGGACAGCACACATCTGCCATTGCTGCCTTCCCCAGTTTTTAGCATGAGGGGGATCTCCTTTTTTTTTAGTGAGTAAACTAATTCTAGAGGTATGAGTTTGTCACAGGGCACACAAGAGAAGTTGCTTAATGTGGAAGACTCTTAGGTTTTGAGAGGCCTTTGTTTTGTCTTGTTTTTTGCTAAACCTTTAATCTCATAGTTTACCATTTATATAGCTCCCCAGAGCAAAAAGAATAAGGAGATTGAGAATTTAGCTGGGACAGTTGCTCATTTGCCATTTTTAATAAACACAGATAATTCTCTCTTCCCCTTAGCTCCACATTCCCTGGTTCATTAAATCAATTTAAGGCGCTTGATTTCTTTCTTTCTTTCTTTCTTTCTTTCTTTCTTTCTTTCTTTTCTTTCTTTCTTTCTTTCTTTCTTTCTTTCTTTCTTTTTCTTTCTTTCTTCCTTTCTTTCTTTCTTTTCTTTCCTTCTTTTCTTTCTTTCTGCAAGTTGAAGCAGCAGCTCTGACTATGTATCCCCCTGAGGAGTACCTACCCAACTCCAGCAGGTCAGGCCCAAATCAGTTTCTGTCAAACAGCCTAACACCTCGAGTTATATGAAATGAGCGATTGGTGGCAGGGGCTGGGCTCTGGACTCACACCCTGGAACCCCTAATCTGGCTGCTGGTGTTGGGGCCTTGACTTTGAATTTTTCTACTCACAGTGGAGAACTAGAAAAGATTCAAAATGGATTTACTTTTCTTTTTTTTTTTTTTTTTTTTTTTTTGTATTTAGTACAGAGTTTACAGGATCTCACTACGCAGAGCAGACTTATAGTTGTCCTCCTGCTTTCATCCTCCCAAGTGCTGGGATTACAGGCCCGCACCACCACACTCAGTCTCAGGGCAGTTTCAGCTCATCCTAGGGGCAGGGCTGGCACAGCATACCGGAGATCAAACCCCAGGCCTCTGTGTCTGTCTAAGCAGGTGCTTTAATCCACTGAGCTCTCTGGCTGGCCAAAGTGGATTTCTGCTAGAATTCATGAACCAAGTTTGCTCTGTTAATGCAGATTGAAAGTGTGTTCAGAGTGGAGAGAGGTGGCCTGCAGGTCAGAGAGGTGAGGAGGGGGCAGGTAAAACACATGTACCTCCAGTTCTGAGGTGCTGGAGAGACAGATTCTCAGCAGGTCCAGGATCCCACACCCTGGCCCTTTCCTGAGAAGCAGGACTGTGGGAGGTTTACCGGCTTGTCTCTGTTGAACATTGGTGAGATAACAGGACTCAGGAAATGAAGTGGAATTTGATGTATTTACTAGGAAGCAGCAAAGGAAATCAGGCTTGTATTTTATTTGTTATTATTTCCCTAATATCCTCAATTATGTGGCTCTCCCATCATTGGCTCTGGTCTGCTGCGCATGTGATGTGGGTGTGGGTGCTCCCCACTGGTTCTGGGCCACAGTGAACAGGCCCAGAGATGCAGGAGTGATCGCTGTTGTTTTTTCTTTGTTCCCAGGCCTGTCCCAGGCTCTCTATCTTCTCTGCTACATCTCCACAACAGACAGAGACAGCCCATGCCAGCCTCCATGCCTGGGACCCTGCCCAACCCAACCATGCCCGGATCTTCTGCTGTCTTGATGCCGGTAAGAGATTGTGGGAGTCCCACTGAAGCATGTCCAAAGAGCAGAGGCTCCGGCTTCCAAGGAAGGAAGAAGAGCTGCACTCTATCCTGTCCAGGAAGCACGTAGCAGCTTCCTGATGGAGAGCCAGCTGAGCTGGGTGCCTGTTTGTCTCAAAGGCTCAGCTACTCACTCATTCCCAAGCATTTTGCTGGCTTTCCTGGCCTCTGGCACTGTACCAGGAGACAGGGTCCCTCTCTCTGCCAATGATCAGTGAGTCTGCAGCTCCTATGGAGTGCAATTTGCTCAAGGAGGCAATGTTTTCTAGCTGCAGTTAGTTCTCTCTCTCTCTCTCTCTCTCTCTCTCTCTCTCTCTCTCTGGGAACCTCACATATGCAGTTCAACCAACTGTAGATGAAAAATATTTTTTATTCATTTTATTTTTTAAAAAGGTATTTATTTATTTGATACAGGGTCTCACTATGTGGTGATCCTTCTCGTCTCAGCCTCCCTAGTGCTGGGATCACAGCTGTGCATTACCACAGTTTCATGGCCCTGCACAGTGCAACTGGGGTTCTTGGACTGGCATAGCATGCGGTATTGGGGATCAGACTCCAGTCCTTGAGTTTACTAGGCAGGCACTTAGACTGCTGAGCTATCTCCCCAGCCCAGAAAAAAAAAAAAAAAAAAAAAAAAATATATATATATATATATATATATATATATATATATATATATTTCCTGTACTGGGAATTAAACTCAGCACCTTGTGCTTAACAGTCAGGCACTTATACTGCTGAACTTATCCCCAGGCCCTGGAAAGTATTTTTTATATCAGACCAGTACTAAACATGTACAGATTCCATTTTATTTCTTATCACCATTCTTTAAACAACATAACATAATAACTATTTACACAGACTTCATACTATAGTACATATTATAAATAATCTAGAGATGATTAAGTATATGGGGGGTATGTGTACATTCTACTGAACTACTCCTTTTGAACACCCACAGCCTTTGGTATAAATGGGAAAGAAAGTTCTAGAACCAATCCCTTTGAGCTACCAGGGATGGCTGCACTCCAAAGTCCAGTTTGACTTGGGTACGCTAACAATAAATTGCCAATGATCTAGTCAATATTCAGAGTAATAATTATAATAATAACGATAACAATGATCATACAAAGTAGCTGCTAATATGTATTTATGTATATTATGTTCTATAAATCATGCTAGTAGCATTTATTGAATGTTTATTGTGTGCTGGTCACTTTCCAAGCACTTTGACAACACACGGAACAATTCTATGAGGTAGATCTAGTCCTGTACCCTTTTTTTCATGATCAGAATTTATTTATTGGGGGAAAAGAAAGCTCCTGTCCAACAGAGGGACAGGAGGGAAGTCCCAAAGCAGGCATCCATAGGAAGCTGGCTCTTCCAGGAACTTTTACAGGGGAAAACCATGCAATGAGGTGGGTCTAAGGTGATGGAGAACGTGAGAACTCACCTAGGTGGGCATGAGGTGGGACAAAATTATGGTCAATCAATGAGATTACAAGCACTATTGCTCAGGCAAAATTGATTAAATCCAGGACCAAATGGAGAAGCGAGTCATATAGCAAGTGGGCATGAATACTGGACAGGGTCAATTCCTGTTGGGACTTGGGTTAGTGACTCATTTGGGTTCTTTCAAGGTGATTGATAACTATTTAGAATATCAATCCCTGATGCCCATCCCTAGGGAAGTATGTAGCTGTGTTTCCTCTTTTGTTTTGAAGCCTCTACCCCATCTTTTGAATGAGGTAAGTAAAGCAACTAACTTGCTCATCTAAGAAGTGGAGCAGGGAGACTTAAACCCAAGAATTCTGGCTACAAAGCCCGTTCTTTCACTACTAGAGTCTGTGTACATTCTACCCCTTCATATTTCCAATGGGGAAGGCACTGTTACTACAGTGATATTACAAATGAGGAAATGAAAGCACAGAGGGGCTGAGTAATTTGGTGATGGCCACTCAGCCAGTAGATGATGGAGTTGGAATTCAAGTCTAGGCAATGTGACTACTGAGTTCCTTTTGTAGTCCTAATATTTTATTGCTGCCCTTTCAAATGATAAATAAATGCAGAGGAGAGATTTACACTGCTGCAGAGGAGAGCTTGCTCTCCTTCCATAGGTCCTCCTCCTTGTCTTTCCTCATCCTCATCCACTGGGAATATGGCTGGTATTCTGATTCACAGGGCTACAGGAGTTCTTAAAATCCCCAGATATGGTGCAACAGCTCAGTTAAAATCCTTCCATGAGAGACTAAAAAAGACTTGCACAGCATTTTAACATTCTAAAGAATTGTCTACATCTTTGTACCGTCTTATTTCCCCAGCAATTCTGTGGGGATAGGGTAGCTGTAATTATTGAATATCTATGTTACAGATAAAAATCTGAAAGGTAGGAGGTAGAAAGGAGTTATTTAGCACCATGTAGTTTATGAATGAGGAATTGCGACTGGAGCCACGTTTCAACACTGAGTGACTTAGATCATCCCTAGATGAGCAATTCATTCATTTTCTAATGCAGGCTGTAGAGTGGAGAAGGACTTAAGAGACTCAGTCTTAAGAGAAAAACCTGCTCACTACCAAGACGGGGCGATCCAAGTTGGAAACAATCTTTTAACCATCAGATAGAGGATGGGCAGATCAAACTGATTGATTTTGCCCACAATATTTCTTTATGGGTGAAGGAAAATAATGCCATCAGTGCAGTTCTCCTTGGTTCTGTGCAACTGAATAATTGCTCAAAAATTTCCAACATAAGCTGTCTTTATTTAGACTCCAAATCCTTCTTATTCAACACTGTATTAATTTCCTTTCAGAACTTCTGCTCCTTATCCGTGAAAATGCCATTGTGAGAAATTAATTTATGTATGTTTGTATGTACCTATGCACACATGTGTGTTTAGCTAAGCCATGCATCATTCCCAGGGACAAAGGCAGAATACTTGGGCTGCAAGGGCCTAGAGAAAATGTGTCTGGCCCTGGGCTCCACATTATTTCTTCCTAGAATTTGATCTCTTGTTCATACCTTGGGATAGAAGCAGAGATTCAGGTGTGGGGCCCAGAGCCAGTGTAGACAGCAAGTCAGAAATGCCAGCCCTGCAGAAGTGCCCAAGCTCCTGTCTGTGATGTGCATAGCAGCCATGACAGTAGGTGTCAGCCTGGAGCAGTAATTCTCAACTGGAGGCAGTTCTGTTGTTCAGGGGCTATTTGGCAATAATCTGGCTACACATTGATTGCCACATCTGGAGTGGAATGAGAGTACTGGCATTAAAGGATATAGAGGCCAGGAATGCTGGTAAATGGCCCTCTGTTCTCAGGACAGCCCCATAATAATAAGCAGTTATTTGACCCTAAATGGCAAAAGTACTGAGTTTGGGAAGCTTTGGTTTAGAGTGCTGCTAATGTTATTAATGATTATTATAAAATCTCTAAGTATATCCTAAGAGATTTGGGTCCCTGAAATTCAGGTCTTTTCATTACTAGTTTTTTATGTAACTTTGGCCTTCTGAGATGGTCAAGAGCAGCCTCTTCCCCTAGAGTTCCTGCTGTGGGAAACTTAAATCCTGGGGTTAAAGTTAAGAGTGTGTCTTTAGGTGAAAGTAAGATATTCTTTAACTGATTTGTAATGTATGTTGTCAAAGCACACATTTCACAAAGCCTTGGTCTAGAACAAAATGATATATTCATTTACTCATTCATTCATTCATTCATTCATTCATTCCAAGGACTTGTTGTGTACCCTCCATAGTGCTAGAACACTGTGCTAGATGCTGAGGTTGTAGGGAGAACAGGACAAAAGAATAAATACTTCCACAGGGTGTGATTTCTCATATTAAAGGTCAAACCAATAATTTAGGAATATGAACACCCATGTATTCCTCTTCGCCTAAGTGCAACAACCTGTTGACAGTCTAGCTCTTATTTTCTCTGTATGAAAAAGAGCTAGATTCTTTATCTGTTTTTGTTTTCTTTCTTTCTTTCTTTCTTCCTTCCTTTCTTTCTTTCTTTCTTTTTGTGGTACTGTCATGGGCTTCATCATGCTGGATGAGCACTCCGACCCTGAGCTCTACTCACAGTGCTTGCCTGAAAGTTTTGCCTGTAGTGCTGAGTGCTATCCAGCGTTCATTGGAGACACTCCAGCTCCAGGTCTCTTCGCTCCATTCAACTGAGTAAAGCCCAGCTTCAGAGGCAGACAAAGGCTTGTTAACACAAAGCATCAAAACTTTGCTTTAAAGAGACACTTCCTGACACTGTTTGCATAACAATAATTGACAAGACAGAAAATGCTATTTGTGTTTGTTCTCTTGGTGATGGAAATCTAATTCAGGGCCTTGGATATATAAACAAGAAAGACTCTACCATGGAATTATACATCAACCCCCATTTTTAAATTTTAATGTATTTAACACAGGGTCTACAGGGTCTCACTATGTAGATCAGACTCATAGTGATCCTCCTGTTTTCAGCCTCCCAAGTGCTAGGATTACAGGCACTAGCCACCATACCCATTCTATTGGTCATCTCAGTGTACCCCAAGGGGTAGAGCTTGCATGGCATGCTGGGGATCAAACCCTGGTCCCTGCATCTGCCTAAGCAGGAGATTTAGTCCTCTGAGCTATGTGGCTGGCCCCCAATCCCCATTTGTGCAGCAGACAAATCAGTTTGTTTGAAACTAGTACTTTGTGTGACATGGAGTAGCAACAATCATAAATACAAACGTTAAAAAAAAAAAAAAAACAGGGAAGGATTGCTGACTCCCTATCTAGAAAGTCACAAGCGGGCTACTCTCATCTCCTTGTGTAGCTAGTAGCTTGGAAGACTCTGGCCAATTACTCATACTTTTGAAAGAGCTTTCTTTAGAAAACTGAAGGCAAAAGTTCATTTGTGCTTGGGTTTCTCTCTTTGAAAAGGTCATCTACTGTAATAAGTAGTTGAATGCTATTCTGACTTTCCTACCCTCTCCTACCCCCTGCCTCTGGGAGTAGGAGCTATCACTGAGATGCATTTCTTAGAGGAATGGAACTGTTGAAGTTTTCATGACTTAACAATTAGAATACATGAATGGACTTAATGGTATTGAACTTAATGTACTTAATGGCAGTTGAAGTGTTTAAAATGGTACATTTGATTGTAAGTGTATTTTACTTTAATTAAAACAATGATTTTAAAAAATTAAATGTATCTGGGCTGTTTGGAGATTTGGAGGGTACATGGGACTAAATGTTATGTTTTGCTGAATTGGTAAGACCTCAAAAAGTTTTGCTTCAAGTGCTCTGGAATATTTAGAAGAACTACCTTGATTATCTCCTTCTGAAACTATTTACCATATCCAGATAACTGATCCACTAATTCAGGCTAAGGCCAAGGCTGAGGATCTCCAGTCAATTAGGCAAAAACTTTTAGCCCTCACTTACGCTAATTAACAGACAAAGGTCCTAATTGAACTGCTGCTGCCAGAGCAGACACAAGTGAATCACAGTCTTAGAATTTCAACACCAGAATGGATTTTCAGAGTCATTTAGTTAAATGACCATTTTCACACTTTCCTCTGGTCCATCCTCCATGTCCATCTTGTTCACTTCCCATTTTCCATGATTTGGAACTGACATGAAACTTTCTATAATTTTCAGGAGGATCTAAGCTAACTTAGAACAAATACTTGATTCTCCCAAATTTCCAACCATCATTTTCATTTCCATTTATTGGTACATGCAAACACATTTGTATTAAATAAACTACTTTCTCCTAAAGAAAATCCGATTATTTTTCTGGATGATGGCAGATTAAATATATTTGTTTTAGCTTATTTTGTGAAAAACGTTACCTTTCCTCTAACAGAAAATATTGTTAGCAAATGCATCCTTCCTGGACTGAACTGGAAAATTTGTCATATAAGTTGAGCATCTTTAAATCCAAAATGTGAAACCTTTTGCCCACATGATAGAACAAGTGAAAATTGCATATCTGACCTGATGTGATAGATAACACTCAAAATGAGGGAAACTAAAAATATAGTATAAAATTACCTTCAGGCTATGTGTAGGAGGTGTTTATGAAGCATAAAACCATACAGCATAGTTTTATGTTTAGATTTTAGTTCTGTCTTGAGGCTATTTCATTATGTGTATGCAAATATTTCAGAACCTGAAAACAAAATACTTGTTATTCCAAGCATGTCAAATGAAGGGTCCCCAACCCACATTTATTTCTTAATAAGAACCACCCGAAAACAAAATAATAAAGAGATGGTAGTTCAGGTATCTGAGTGGTGTTAATTCCAGATGGAGAGAGGCCAGAGGAGGACAATGTATCAGCACTGACCATGTGTCATCTACAGCCTGTGGTGGCTCTCTTTGGTAGAATCTTGAGCTTGTTAGGATGAAGGAGGAGATACCCTCAGGAAAGCAGCTCTAACACCTGGGCTGGGTCATTGTGACTATGTTGATGAGTTGGAGCAAAAGGAAAATTCACCATACTAGAGAATATTATTTTTAAATTAAGTTTATGGTTTTCTTATTGCCAAAAGATTCCTATTTGTTGCATATAATCTAGGGAAGAAAAGTGTCAAAAATATCCTGAGATGATCATTTTATACTACATATATATAATTCTCCATGAGCATATTGTTTCTTACAACCATAAAACAAGCATGATTAGTGATAGTTGGAATGTGTGAATAAGTGGACATATGCAGTGACTTCATTTGAAAATGATTTACTAGGATGGCATTTCAGGCATAAGAAGTCTTCTATAGAAAAGGGAGCTTTGGAAGATCCTTTGATGTGCCTAGGTTCAAGCTCAGGGGCACTTTACAGCAAAAGCTCCGGTTTTCTCAGGAAATTCTGTGGCCTTGCCTGCCTGTCTCAGACTTCTAACTCCATTGCTTTCCTTCTCTTAGATGGAGAGACAAATGTCTGTGAACTCCAGCATCATGGGGATGCAAGGTCCCAATCTCAGTAATCCCTGTGCTTCTCCCCAAGTCCAGCCAATGCATTCAGAAGCCAAAATGGTAAGCAACAGCTATCATCACCCATTTGCTATTTTCTGACCTTCTCTTTTGATTTCTGCCCTGATTCAACATTGTCACTTAAGCCAGCTAGAGAGGTTCTTTGTTGTGGTGAATGGATTTTTCTCTGGAAGGCAGGTCAGAAATTGGCTCTCTTTTCAGGATGTTAGTTATAAGCACTTGATATCAGATGAATGTGTTCCATGCATTGAGTTGACCTATGATAATAACAACAAAAGGGACATTTATAAGTTTGGTGAGATATATAGGAATTGGGGTAGGATATACTCTAGTATGTTTGCTCACCATGTGAAATAAAAAATAAAAGTCTGGAATTTCAACATCTTCCTAAAAATAGTTCCAGTTTCAATGCCAGTCTTCCTGACCTCATGTTATTAATATAGGCCTTTGATTCTTGCATAAATTATTATAGAAATGTTTGGCATTTTAAAGATACTTGTCCGACATGATGTTGTTTTGAAAGGATGAGAATTTTATTTTTTTTTTCAAACTGTACCGAAAAACATGATTTCAGGTGACACATTGCAGTGATTTTTAGCATATGATATTTGTGTGCAGAGTGAGATCCATCTTTCCATCATCAGTGTTAGATTTATGCATCTCTATTCTCCTAAATAAGATAAAAAGCAGTGTGTGTCTGTCATTGAAAGATAAGCTTGCTTGGACTATTTAGCAGTTTCTTGACTTGAAGAATTAAAATAGGTTAAAATAGGTCATTCAGTTTTTATATAGTTAAATTTGGATATCACAGTTAGTAAACAATCAAATGACTGCAAAAACATACCATGTTTTTGGTTTTTTTTTTTTTTTTTGTATC
Organism: Myocastor coypus; assembly: GCA_004027025.1. Taxonomy (NCBI): domain Eukaryota; kingdom Metazoa; phylum Chordata; class Mammalia; order Rodentia; family Myocastoridae; genus Myocastor; species Myocastor coypus. The sequence continues at coordinate 5,106 of PVJA010044364.1, read as the reverse complement.
TGATGTGTGATGAAATGGTGTGTTCTAGAAGCTGAAGAGTCATCTGGCCTGCTCACTGACTGGCAAGTTAGGGATTACGCGGGTGTAAGGGTCCTCATGACAGCTCTGAAAGTCAGTCACCAGTTCCTACCCAGGGATGGACTTAGACCTGCAAGCTTCCTTTCTAATGTCAGCAAGACGGTTTCTTGGTGCCTGTCTTAGTTACTTTCTCTTGGACACTTCATTCATTCGATGAGCAGCTTCTCGACCCAAGGCATTGACTGAACACCAGAGCTGGCTACTTTAGGCAAGTAAAATGTGTGGTCAGGAGAGCGCCCTTTGCTGTGCCACAGCTCTGTGATGTGCCAAATGGCACCAGCGCCTGCAGCAGAGCTCGTTAAATCTTTTTGGAATTGGCAAATATTTTTTCAACTTAAGCCCAGTGGAGCCAAACCAAATACTTGCTGGCAGAATAAAGTTCAAACTGGCATCTGTTTTGGAGACCAAAGTAATGCCATTTACCTTTCTTTTTTTTTTTTTTTTAAAGAAAAATAAAAAATGAGCTGTGAAGGTACTTAAGGAAAAATAAAATTAAGTTCTTTATGCATGGAGAATAAGTGTCCTGCGTCTGGGTCTAAGATGTTAAACCCCAGTTGGATGATTCCTGAATCTTATTTGCCTGGGGTTTTATATTGCCTTTCAAAAGGGACCTTCCAGATAGACTTAAGAGGGGTTCTGATGTGTAATTCTAAACCAAATTTCTTTGCCAGTTGACTTTCACTGGATTTTATACCACCACTTGACTCAGAAATGCCCTGACAATTTTCCTGCTGGCAAAAAAGGTACATGCTTCCAAAGGTAGTGTAGGTTTATAATTATTTATGTGTGTAAAATAAATCACATGCTATGGCAAATTAATTGTGAATAATGTGAGCTCAAAACAAAAGGGAATTGATATGTACTTGTAAAAATAGTGTCACCCATAAATGTTTGCTGAGTTAAATTCCCAGAGCAAGTGTGCTACTCTGCTGATTCATGTTCTAAGTATTTCCAGGCCCACGGTGTCTGGGCTAATGAGCTTGATCATGGAGCTGGAGGCTCAAGAGCACAAGTGAATCTTATTTGCTAGAAGTTGGAGGTTTGTCTACTTAATGAACTTGATCAACTATTCCCCAGCTCCCACTCCTACTCACTGTTATTGCCAATATATTATTCCAAAGGGAGAAAGGGTAGTATTGGCCACTTACATTTGGAAAAATAGCATTCACTTAGAAGTTTGGGAAAGTGTTAAGTGAATTTTAATGTCACTCAGCATCTCTTCCTCTGCTTGCTTTATTTACTGGAAAAACTAGTTATTTCATTTACTAGCTGTACAGTATTTTTGAGCAGCTTTGGGGCTGCTCAGATGAAAAGCTTTTATAAAATACCAAGTAGTGAAAAAAAAAAAAAAAAAAAAAAAAACCTTCCATGATTTTAATGTCAGCCAGAGCCTCCCCAGGTTTCTCTGAACTATGGGCTTTGTTATTCTATGCCTAATTTTCTTCCTGTGTAAGACGGGAATGGATTCCAGATTTCAGCTGAGACTCTTGTTTCACTGTTTTCAAGGACTTTTCCTAAGGTCACACATGGGCTATTGTGATGAATGCACTCTGCAGGGTGTGTTCTCAGAGCACACAAGTAACCAGAGAGCTCGAGGGAAGTGTTGCCCACCCCACAGCCCCGCAGACCCGCTCTCCCAGGAATCCTGTGTCTGTGTGTTCATTTCCAACTCCCCTTGGGCTTCTGGCAAAAGCTATCATCCCGAGTATCTCAGGAAACTTGGAGATCTTAGAGGAAGACAAACTCCTAAGGCAGGATTGCTTTCCGTGCACAACTGTGCTAGATGCTCCCAGATTAGGGAAAAATGGCATTGTTTTCCTTACATGAAATGTCATTTTTGTTTTGGGAGAGAGTAAACTGGCTGTTCTTAACAAGTTCCTAAATCCATCAATCTAGTCTTCCTAAAGCAAGAAGCACACATTCTTATCTTTTGATGTAATGTGCATTAATATCAGTGTACTATCTAAGATAGTTTTGTTATCATTGTGACTGATTATAATTTAGTTTTCTGTTTTTTTTTTTAAGAATTACACACCGATAGAGAGATGGCACCACAACTGTACAAATGTGCATATACATATGGGGATTCAGTGTGGGTCATAACAGGCACAAAGCCCTGGCAGACTCTCCAACACTGCCAGACACTAGATTCTTCCCTTCAGAGTCTTGGGACCTTATGTTTGGTGTAAATTTTGAATAATCAATGGGGAAAACAATGAGATGAGGGGCATGAGCCTAGAAAAATACAAAAAAGGAGGAAGAAAGAGACAGAAGATAAAGAAGTACAAACTTGTCTGGGACAGGTTCCAGTCTCTGTGATGTGTAAGTGACTCTCCCATGACATTCCTGGTATTTTCAGAGTTACACAGACTTGAGGTCATTTCATTTCATGGGACTTAGACCAATATTGTCTACTTTTGAAAGACGATTTTGTTTTAAAGAAATTGATAGTAAGCCAGTATGGTAGTGCACACCTGTAATCCCAGGTACCCGGGAAGATGAGACACAAAGGTCCAAAATTTAATCCCAGCCTGAACAATTTAGAGAGATCTTGTCTTGAAAGAAAAGACCATAATTAACTGGAGCTATAACTCAGTAGTAGAATGTTTTCCTACCATGTGTGAGGTCCTGGGTTCAATCTCCGTAACTGAAACGGAGTAACTAATTGGAAGTTGGGAGGATTTGTCTATATATCTGTTTTGTGTCTCACTAATGATGAGATAACTACTGCCCTACGGAAACGGATTAAAATAAAGGATGGCAGTAAACAACTATTTTCAGGGGTAGGGAGATCCCAGGCTCCTGTCCCCAGACTGTACCTTTTGTTTGGACAAGGTGATAAGGCTACAAAGATACTAGCAAGAAGGTGTGTATTGTATTGTCATGCTTGATTTTGTTTTCAGCACTGTGACAAACTTCCCACTTTACATTTGAGACAACAAAGGCTCTGAGACATTTTAAAACCGACTCAGTGTCACACTACTTAGAAAAAGCATAAGCCTTGCACTTCAGTGACAAAGGTTTTCAGTCCTTTAAAACATATTGATCCTTCCGACAAAAATGTCACACAGCTGCCAATATCCATAGCTGTAGCTTCTGGATTAAATCAAGTTCTTGAGGGCTGAACTACTCACTGAAGCATATTTCTGCCCTTTTTTATTTTTTGTTTTGCAACAAAACAAAAGTTTCAGCCTATGCTGAAACTTGACATCCTCCTGCTTTAGTCTTAGGGAGTTAAAAATCAAATTATTTTATTTATATTTATATCAAAATAGGGGTCATGGATGGTGAGTATAGTGTAGACCTCCAAAAACCGATAGAAGGAGAGTTGTTCATAGTATTGAGTTTGTGCTGTGGTTTTATCAGAGTACTGACCTCATTACCTGACCCAGCTCCACTGTCTTGTGACCCAAACACATTTCTGTCTCTTCTTACCTCACATGTGTTTTTCTCTCACTTGACTGAGTAGAAGCTCCTTGAGGATAACTCTTGTATCATGCAGATACCTGGAACGGTAAAACACCTCAGGAATGAAAACTGGATTTAATTGAACTGACATGATGGGAAGGAACCCGCTGTAGTAAGGAATGGGAATAGGAAGTAGTGGGTAAGCGGGAGGGTAAGGCTAATATGGAGTGGAAAAAAATAGGTAAATTTCAAGCCATGCAGCCAGCTTATAAAGAATAGCTGGATACATTTAATTTCTTTGAAAAAAATTTACAAATAACACTTATTGTACTTTTTCCTTGAGGGAAAAACAATATGTGTGTTACTTAAAAAAAAAAAAAACAGATGTTGGAATGTCACTGTCTTCTGAGGAATTAAGAGCAACCAATAATTAATATAGTTTCTTCCCTTGTGGTGGACTGTTTATGCTATATTTCAGTCATTGATTAACAATGCCTCCTATTTAGGTTTGTAGTTAATTGAATAAATATATGTATTTAATGAATGAATGAATAAAACTAGAAGAAGAAGAGAGCCAATGTCTTTTTGAAATGGAGGATACAGGAACAGAAAAGGACTTGTCCGGGCTCCAAACTCGGGCCCACAGTTTCAACCTAGGGTTGTGCCTTTTTAGTCATCTGTACTGATAAATTACTGACAGGGCTTCTGTTGGCCCATGATTTCCTTCTTGCAGTCTGGCACACAAGAACTGGGGTAGTATGGTGAGTAGTTCATGGTTAAATATCTAGTTTGTTTTGAATGTCAACTTGGGTGTGTTTGTGTTTGGCTTTCCCCTCCCTAATTATCGAGCTGGATGACTGTTTGCTTAAGGTGCCCCCTGGCCACCCACTGTCCAACAGATAAATCACAGAGAAGCCTGACTCCTATGGAGCTGGCTGGAAGATGTATTCACATGAAAAGACAGTCTCCAGGTAACTTCTCCCTGGCACCCTTGAGAAATGCAGCCCTTTGATTTGTTTCTTTGCTTTAATAATGCCCAACTTCATTTCCTAAAAATGAGAAATAAAAAGCAGTGAATGAATAGACTCTACTTTGCAGAAACTTTGTGGCCAGGAGGGAAGTGCTGTTGACTTTAGGAAGCTCTCATTAACTTCTGAATCATGCTAGCTGCCATGTGTCTCTGTAACTAGTAATCGAAGTACCATGATGGAGAGAACTAAGGTGGCCACTTTTTGTCAGAATCCTTCTTCCTCATGGCTATGAAAACTGTTGTCCAATGGGTAGGTAAATAGGAATTATATAAGATTCCTGACAACAATAACAACCTATGCTTTCACTAATATATATGCTGCCTCCCAGTGCATAGGCAATTTGTCTTCCTAAAGCATCATGGTAGAAAATTGCAGTTGTCAGCCAGGCATGGTGGCACACACCTATAATCCTGGCACTCTGGAGGCTGAGGTAGCAGGATCACTTTGAGTTTGAGGCTGGCCTGGCTACATAGTAAGTTGAAGGCCAGCCTGAACTCCATAGTGAGATCCTGCTTCAAAAAGATAAGAGAGAGACAGAGAGAGAGAGAGAGAGAGAGAGAGAGAGAGAGAGAGAGAGAGAGAGAGAGAG
>PVJA010044363.1:0-16226 GCA_004027025.1 Myocastor coypus | reverse complement strand
TCCCCACTCCAGCACCTCTGACCAGAGGTGCAACTCAGCTGTAGGTATCCCTCCCCATCCAGACCTTGCATTGTGTGGCCCCCTCTTTGGAAAAGTGGCTGAGATCAGGGAGTCATTGGGGTCCACATCACCATCCCCACCTCTCTGAGCCCCAGGAAGCTATGGTGAACACAGGCAGCCCTCCTGAAGTTTCCCCAGGCCCCTCCCTCACGTTTATGTTAGAGATGTGACCCCTGTTAAATACACGGTGTCATGCAGTGCTCCAAGAACCTCTGCCCTGACCACTGCTGTGGTCCTGGATGCCTGCTCCCTACTCCCATAGGTGTCTGCCCTCATCCCAGCAGGCTCAAGCTAGACTAAGTAGGAGACTTGAATTTGGACCAATCAGCGTGCTTGGATGGGAAGGTCTGAGTTAGCTTGGCCCAATCAGCAGGCCCCAATCTAGGCCAAGCCCAGGCCTGCTTCTGCTAGATAAGCAGCACTCCCCTCACACTTCCCAGGCCGGTGTAGGAGGGCACTTCCTGCTGCACAGTGGTCTTGTCCCACTAAAACCTCTCTTGGGCTCCCATTTTTATGCTTGTGAGTTACTTTTCACATAGTATGGGCTTGCAAGGGCCTATAAATCTACTCACTTAGCCTGAGTAGTGTGGATGGGTAGAATGCTTGTTTTAAAAGAAAGACCAGCATAGAAGAAAGAACTGCAAAGGCTAGGGGCTGGGGGTCCCTGAGAACTCCACAGACCAGGAGCCCAGGGAGAGCAGGGAGTGAGTCCTGAAGCATCTGGCAGTGGCAGACCGCAGAAACTGCCAGGGTCACCCATGGATGGCATCAGGGATGCTGGAGGAGCTGACCCTTGCCCTCTCATGATTGTTGTAAGACCTTAGATCTGGAATGCAGAGGTAAGACTGGATCCAAGCCTCTCTGATGAAGTGGGGGGAGGGGATGAGGCATAGAGGAAAGAGGAGTTGCCATGGCGACTGATTTTGCCTGGGACTGAGGGGATTCTAGGACATAGTTTTTCTGGTGTGAAAACTGAGAAAATCTCAGGACAAGTGGGTCATGCCATAGACAGTTTCATGGCAACCTGGGCAGGCATAAAATGGACTCAACTCTGCGCGCAGACTGGCCCGCCAGCCTCTGTGGAGCACAGAAATGGAGCTATTATTTATTCATTTATTTCCTGAAGGCAGCTCAGAGACAGGGGAAGATATGCTTCTTACTCTGAAGTTGCATCATTATTTAAACAGGGATTTTTTTTTTTTTTTTTTTTTTTTTTTTCTTGCTCAGGCTGCCTTAAGGGAGGCTCTAGTAAGGCTGGTAGAGTGGTGGAGCTGGGGATCAAACCCCAATCTCCTGCACCTGACTACCTTTGCCTGAGCTAATGCTTAAACAACTGAGCTGAGTCATAGGCCTCCGTCATTATTTAAACAAAACTGAGCACATCAGGGTCCTGCACTAAGCACACACTAGCACCTAGCCCTGTGGCAGGTACTGGGTCAGGAGCACAAATGTGATTGAGAGGTAAGAGAGAGAGCCCTGGTCACCTGGGAGAGGAGGTGAGCACTGGGCTACTGTGCAGGGCTGTGCATGTGGCCACCGACCAGCAGGCTGTGGTTGGGATCTGAACCATCTCTCCTGAGCAGAATGAAGCAACAGAAACACCCCTGAATTCCTCTCCTTGTGTTTCCATTAATATCATGCAAGAAAGCTTGGAGGTGGGAAGGATATGCACAAATATTTTTTAGTATTAATGCCCCATTAATATTCACTTCCAAAGCTGAGCATGGTGGCGCACGCCTGTAATCCCAGCACTTGGGAGGCTGAGGCAGGGGATCAGTGTGACTTCGAGACCAGCCTGGGCTACAAAAGTGAGCTCAAGGCTAGCATGAACTGCATAGCGAGACCCTGTCTCAAAAAGACAAAAAAAAAAAAAAAAAAAAAGTGCTTGCCTGACCATACAAAGTCCTGAGGTATCACAAAAACAAACAAGAAAAAAAAATCACTTCCATTAAAAAATTAGGCTCAGGGGCCCAGCAGGATGGCTCAGTGGTCTAAAGTGCCTGCTTGGGAAAGCTTGGGCGGCTTCAGGGACCATGGTTTGATCCCTGGTACCACATGCTGCGCCAGCCCTGCCCTCGGGGCGGGCTGATCTGGCCATAAAAATGAGTGAACAAAGGTTCTGAAACAAGAAAAAAAAGTTCTTTAAAAAACTAGGCTCAGAGTGATTAGACAAAGGAAAGGAATAGAATGAATAAGAATAGCCAAGGGAGAAGTTTAATTATTGCTCTTTGCGGATGGCATGATATTCTATATGTAAGAGTCCAAAAACTCCACTAAAAATCTTCTAAATCGATTAAGTAAATTCAATAGCATAAGTGGTTACAAAGTCAACGTTCAAAATTCAATAGCTTCACTGTACACAGAAGCAAACACTGTGAGAGAGAAATTAGGGAAACAATATCTTTCACAGTAGCATGCAAAAAAAAAAAAAAAGAAATATTTGGGAATCAATCTGATGAAGAGAGCAAAGACCTCTGTATCAAAAATTATAGTAGCCTGGGCTGGGGAGCTAGCTCAGTAGAATAAGTGCTTGCCTGGCAAGTGCAGGGTCCTGAGTTCAATACCTGGTACAGGGGGTGGAGGGACAGATTATAGTACTCTGAAAAAGGAGATCAGCTGGGGATATAGCTCCACAGGATAAGCACTTGTCTGGCAAGTGCAATGTTTCAAGTTTGATCCTTGGTACCATAGTAAAAAAAAAAAGGGTGATGGAAATCAGCAAGGGTATCAGAAAAGGGGAAGATCCCTCATGTTCTTGGATAGAAAAAACAATATAGTGAAAGTGCCTGTACTCCTGAAATTGTTGCACAGATTTAATGCAAATGTCAAGAGCATACCTCATAGAATTAGAGAACACAAGCCTAAAATCCACTTGGATCCAGAACAGACCTGGAATAGCAAAGGCAATTTTGAGCAACAAAGGGAAGTCTGTGGACTAAAATGCCTGCTTACAGCAGTCGGGGTTTGATCCCTGGGCCTGCCCCTGAGGTATGCTGAGACAGTGAGTGAGACTGAGTGAGGTGGTGCACCTCTGTAATCCCAGCTTTTGGGAGGCTGAATACAGGTGGATCACTGCAAGTCCGATCTACATAGTGAGACCCTGTAGACCCTGCACTAAAAAGGGAAGCCTGGTCCATCACAATTCCTGACTTGAAGTTATATCATAAAGCTACTGTGATAAAAAAAAAAAAAAAAAAAAAAAAAAAAAAAAAAAAAAAAAAAAAAAAAAAAAAAAAAAAAAAAAAAAAAAAAAAAAAAAAAAAAACAGCATGGTTAAAAAACAAACAAACACAGCATGGTCCTGGTGAAAACACAGACCTGAGACGCAATGGAACAGATTAATAGATACAGAAGCAAGTGCAGACATACTCAGCAGCCTTATCTTTGGCAAAGGAGCCAAATACCTGCACTCGAAGAAAGATAGCCTCTGGAACGAATGGTGCTGGAAAAACTGGCTTTCCGCATGCTGAAGACTAGATCTGTATCTTTCATTATATCTTGCAATACATTTTTCACCATACACTAAACTAAAATCAGAATGGATCAAATATCTCTATATTAAAACAGAAACACTAAGTCTGCCACAAGGTAGAATAGATAGAACTCTTAAATACATTGGTGTAGGCAAAGACTTTATGAACAAAACCCCAAACACACAGGAACTATTGCAAAGAATCAACAACTGAGATCCCATCTAATTAATTTTTTTGTACAGCAAGAGAAAGCCCCCACAGAGTGAAGAAACAACCCAAATTATGGGGGAGATTTTTTTTTTTTTTTTAGACAGGATCTCAATATGCAGTTCATGCTGGGCTTGAGCTCACTTTATAGCCCAGGCTGGTCTAGAACTCACATCAATCCTCCTGCTTCAGCCTCCTGAGTACTGGGATTACAGGTATGCATATCTAAGCCCAGCTTGTGAGAAAAAATTTTGCCAACTATTCCTTTAAAGAACTTCAAAACATCAGACTCTTCAAATTTAAAACCCCAAGCCAAAAGCGAGCACCTGAAATAAATAGGTGCTCATTCCATCAGATGAAGAAGTCAAAAGGGCAAATAAATAAATGACAAAATGTTCAGCGTCATTGGTCATTGCACAGATGCAAGCTAAAACAAAGGTGAAGCCGGGCGTGGTGGCTCACGCCTGTAATCCCAGCACTCGGGAGGCTGAGGCAGGAGGATTGGTGCGAGTTCGAGACCAGCCTGGGCTACAAAAGTGAGCTCAGGACCAGCCTCAACTGCATAGCGAGACCCTGTCTCACAAAGACAAAAAAAAAAAAAAATAAAAAATAAAACAAAGGTGAGCTTCCATCTCACCTAGGAAAGCATGGCTAGTATCCTTTTTAAATTTTATTTTATTTTTTTAGTGGTACCAATAATTAATGCTGGCAGGGCTGTGTAGGGGAAAAGTAACCCTTCTCCACTGTTGATGAAAGCATGGACTAGTGCAACCACTGTGGAAATCAGTGTGGAGGTTCCTGAGAAAACTAGGAGTAGAGGTTCCTAAATGGACACACCTTGAGACCATACTCTTAAGTGAAGTGAATCAGATGCATGTGTGTAAATATTGATCGTATGGTCTCTCAGATGTAACAAACTGAGAGTGTAAGTAACCACAGAATGGGTAATAGGTAGTGGAGAATGGGAGGAAAATGTTCAAATGAGAAACAAACAAGATGGCAAGCAAGGAAGAAGGGAGAAAAAAAGAAGGAAAAATACAATTAAAACTTGTAAAAAAGCCGGGCGTGGTGGCTCACGCCTGTAATCCCAGCACTCGGGAGGCTGAGGCAAGAGGATCGGTGTGAGTTTGAGACCAGCCTGGGCTACAAAAGTGAGCTCAAGGCCAGCCTCAACTGCATAGTGAGACCCTGTCTCAAAAAGGCAAAAAAAAAAAAAAAAAAACTTGTAAAAAAAATAAATAAATTAGGCTGTCAGGACCAGGGAGATAGCTCAGTGGTGTAAGCACCTGCGTAATAACACAAGGTCCGAATTTCAATCCCCAGTATGAAAAAATAAAATAAGTAAATTTAGCTCTCAGGGTTTTTGGAGTGTGTGTGTGCATGTGTGTATGCATTTGCATATGTGTGCATGCATACGTGCGTGTGTGTGTGTGTGTGTGTGCATGTGTTTGTGTGTGCATGAGTGTGAGTCTGTGTGTGTGTGTGTGTGTTGCTATGGATCAAACCTAGGTCCTCCTTCACGATAGGCAGGTGCTCTGCTGCTGAGCTGTATCTCTAATCCCCTACTTTCAACTTTGAAAAAGACTAAGAAATACGTGAAAAATAAGATCACAAACACCTATGTGAGCATCCTCCTTACAGGATTAAATTTCATATTTTACCAAGATAACAATGGCACAGGGAGGCTCCTTGTTCTCTCCTCGGAAGCTGCCTTCTTCCTGAGAGATGAGGAACCGCTGAGATCCCTTCTCGTCACGCCAGGGTGACACAGTCAGGAAATGCTGCCTAAGTCACCTAATCTTTCTTCTCTTACATCACATCTTCAGTCAATCATTTATATTTGGGTGAGAGTATCAGTGCTAGCAGTTTTTAGTTTTTGTTTTTTAAATCACACACACACACACAAAATCAGCAAGTAACTTTTTTGAAAACACACAACATCAATACTCTAGTTTGGAGCCGGGTGTGGTGGCGCATGCCTGTAATCCCAGCACTCGGGATGCTGAGGCAGGAGGATCAGAGCGAGTTCAAGACCAGCCTGGACTACAAAAGTGAGCTCAAGGCCAACCAGAACTGCATTAGTGAGACCCTGTCTCAAAAAGACAAAAAACAAAAACAAACAAAACCCTCTAGTTTGCTTTTAAATTTGTAAGAGTGGTGACTCATGCTGGCAATTTCAGCCCTTGGAAGGCTGAGACAGGAAGATGCCACAAGTTCAAGGTCAGCCAGAGCCAAATAATGAGCTCAATGCCAATCTGCACTTCACGGCAAGACTTTGTCTCTAAATACATACCTGCATACATGCATGCATACATGCATACATATATAATGTAAAGGCCAGGGCAATGCTGTGTACCTATAATCCCAGCACTGGAGAGGCTGAGGCAGGATGGTTGCCATAGATTCTAGAGCAGCCTGGTCTATATATAAGTTTAGGACCAAATACAACTATACAGTCATGCATTGAGGATGCCCTTGAAATATTAAAGTATGGCCCCTAATAAATCTGACCTCTGTGATTGATTGGTTTATGCTCTGGAGTCAGCGTTTGAGAACGTCAGGATCATTCGCAGGAGTAGATATGAGCTGGAGATTATCACTGTGATGGTCCTTGTGCTGCTGATTGGTTGAAATCAGATAAAACTGAGGAAGGATGGGTCACAGAGCTAAGTATCTTAGGGGCTGAGCTGTCCTGTGTGCTGTCTCACTTTGTGGCCTTTGTTCCACTGTTTGACCTGTGCTCTTCCTTCTCCTGATGCTTAGGCTGGTTCTCTCCCAGCCTGCCTGGGCACCCTTGCCTTCCTGCATGAGGAACCTATGCTTGGGCCAGGCGTCCCAACCCAGGTTCAAGAGCTCAGCTGGGGGTGTGGCCAGCAGACAGAAGAGCCCCTGCATCCCCAGCACAGCTTTGCCTGGGGCACCTTCCTGCCTCTGGCCCAGCTCTAGGGCTATCCTTCGGCTCTCATGACCAGCTGGGCTCCCGTGCAGACCCTGCCTTTGGTGGAGGGCTGCTTAGCTCCATGCTGGCGCTCAGCTTCTCCTGCTCCTGTTGGTGCCCTAAGAGTCCTCCAGGAGCTCCAGGACCTGAGTTCACAGATGTGCCCTGAAATATTCACTTCGGGCTATTGGCAAAGTGGCCGAGGTTTCATTCGGACGGAAGCGAGTGTGGGTTTGTCAGCCATGACACTCTTGACATTTAGGACGAGGTGGCCCTTTATTTGGGGGTTTGTCCTGGGTATAGGGGGATGTTCAGCTGCACCCTTAGTCCCTCCCCACTCTGTGTCAGGAACATCCCCTTGCAGGTGACAGCCAAAAGTGTCTCCAGACATTGTCAAATGTCCCTTGCTGGACAAGTGGCCACTGTTCAGAGCACTTGTTAGTAAAAGAATTCAAAACAGACCTTCCAGCCGGTGAGATAGCTCAACAGTCTAAAAGCGCCTGCTTAGGCAAGCTTAGGCAACCACAGGGACTGAAGTTCAATCCTTGGCACCACATGCTGTGCCAGCCCCACCCCCAGGGCAGGCTGAGCAGCCATAACATAAATAAATAATTTTTTTTTAAAGGGACATTCAAGGGTGTCTTGGGGCTTGGGAATGGAGCACAGACTGACTGCTGCCCACCCTTGCCTGGACACGTCACTGCAGATGAGTGTGGTGTAGGCTGGGCATTGTGTTCTCCTTATGTGTTTGGATGCTGCAACCAACTCTGGCCAGCTTAAGCCCTTTGGGGTGAAGGTCAGTACCCTACTTCTAAGTTAGCAAACTTCAGCTTGCTTCTGTGGCGATGGCTGACTGTGTGCCAGGGTGTGTCTTAAGCCCACTCATGATTCGATGAATCCTAACAATCTTCTGAGATAAATGTTAAATACACCTCCTTTGGGGGCTGGGTATATAGCTTCGTGGTATGAGCACTTGCCTGGCAAGCATGAGGCCCTGAGTTTGATTTCTAGTACAAAATAAATAAACCTCTTTTACAGATGGGAACACTGAGGCCTATCAGTTGTATATAGGCCTGGCCAACAAGTTATGCAACTTGTTGGGACTTAGTTTTCTGTCTTCCTGATCTTGAGCTTTGCCCTCATGTAGAGAACTATTAATCTCATAACCATGCTCTAAGAATCTTTTTTTGCTTGTTTGTTTTGTACTAGTGTCTCTCAGGGTAGTTCAGAGTGGCCTGAACTCACTTGCTAGCCCAGCATGTCCTGCAGCTCCCAGGGGTCCTCCTGCCTTAGCCTTCCAAGTGCTGGGGCTCCAGGTGTGCACCACCTCTCCCGGCATCAGAAAAATATGTTTAAAAATCAAAAATGAGGGGGCCGGAGAGATAGCTCCATGGTACAAGTACCTGCCTGGCAAGTGCAAGGTTGTGAGTTTGAACCCCAGTCCCGCCAAAAAAAAAAAAATAATAATAATTAATTAATTAAAAATGACCCATTATTTTACTTCCCAGGTCATTTCTGTTAACTTTTCTTACCCCCGTGCTGGTGATTGAACCCAGGACCCGTGTTAAGTGTTCTACTGAGCTATAGCTCCAGCTTCTTTTGACTATTTTCCTCTAGTACTGAGGATTCAACCTGAGACCTTTTATGCAAGCTCCAGCTTGTTTTGTTCTATTTTTTTGTGAGACAAGCTTTCCTAAATTCTGGCTAGGTTGAAACTTGAGGTCCTCTTGCCTCAGCCTCCCTCAAAAAACTGGGATTATGTGTGTGTAATACCATACATGACTCCTTTACTCTTTTTTTTCTTTTTTTGAGATAGGGCCTCACATGCAGCTCAGGCTGGCCTTGATCTCACCATGTAGACCAGGCTGACCTTGAATTTGTGGCGCTCCTCCCGTCTTAGCCTCCCATGGGCTGGGATCTCAGGCTTGTGCTATTACTCCAGACTTCTTTACATCTTTTAAAAGAGAACTGAAGGGCCAGGCGTGGTGGCGCACGCCAGTAATCCCAGCACTTGGGAGGCTGAGGCAGGAGGATCAGTGCGAGTTTGAGACCAGCCTGGGCTACAAAAGTGAGCTCAAGGCTAGCCTGAACAGCACAGCGAGACCCTGTCTCAAAAAGACAAAATAAATAAATAAATAAATAAATAAATGAGAACTGAAGGGGCTGGGGAGATAGCTTTGTGGCATAAGTGCCTGCCTGGCAAGTGCAAGATCCTGAGTTCAAACCCCAGTCCCACAAATAAATAAATAAATAAATAAATAAATAAATAACTGAAGTATTGATGTGTGTTTTTAAAAAGTTGACTTTGGGGCTGGGGAGATAGCTCCGAGGCACAAGTGCAAGGTCGTGAGTTCGAACCCTGGTCCCACAAAAAAAAAAAAAAAAAAAAAGGTGACTTTGGTTTTTGTGACTTAGAAACCAAAAGCCAAAAATTTCTAGCATTTATACCCTAATAGCTACTCAAGAAATAAATTACTGAGAAGATTTTATTTAAGAAATATTGAATTATTTATCAGATTGTTGGCTGTTTTTGGCGGGGGGGGGGGGGGGCGTGAGAGGAGCGTTCCTGACTCTGTGCTGCCCTCCTGTGGTGAGAAGGTTATCATCGCGGTCCCTGCCTCGGGGAAGCTGGGCAGAGTACCCTGGGCGGGGTTGGGTGAAGGACAGTTCAGCCCTGGCCTGGGATGGGTAGCTCGCATCTCACTGCCTTTATTCTGCAAATGCCTTGGAGAAGAACCCTGGGGCACCGCCCTGACTCTTGGGTGGGTGTGGACACTCAGCCCTGCGAGGCTCTGGCAATGCCACTGCCACTGCATGCCCGTCCTCCTCGGCTCAGAAAAAGTGAAGAAATTCAGTGTGGTTGCAGAACTTCCTGTCAGCTCCCCTCTCTCCCCCCACGTCCCTCCAGGATGCAGAAGTCTGTACTCTGCCTGACTCAGGCCCTTGTTCTTTCTGGCCTAACCTCAGCTGAGTAGAGAGGAGCGGGGAGGGGAGCTTAGTCAGGGTCGAGTCCCAGGAGGTTTTAGGAGAAAAAGTTGGGGCAGTCTGGAAGGCAAGGGGTGTGGGTGGGACATGAAGGGTAGTTGAGGACTGTCCACAGACTCATTCTGCAGGACAGGTGGGAAAGTGACCGAGGTGAAAGTGAGTCTGCCCCCCGACTCAGCACTCCATTGCTTGGAGTATGCTCTACAGAGAGCCTCCCTGGTGTGTACCTGGGACCAGAGCCATCTACTGAAGCCCTCCTTCTAATCAAAGCACTGGCCCGCTCTGAGGATCTTCAGAAGGTGGGGGTGAGGGTGTGGGAGGGTCACACTATGCACAGAGAAATTCTGCAAACCAGCAACAGTGAGTTCAAGCCAGGAAAAGGAACATGGCTATACCTCAGAGACCCAATGTTCACTGACAGGAGCATGTGGCTGGTCAGTTCAGGCAGCGTGAAGCAGCACGGCCTTTGATTTATTAATTTATTTATTGTTATAGTTTATATCTAGTTGTTCCTCCAAAGCCTCATGTAGTCATTGGGCGGGGACTTCTATAGATTGAGACTTGACTCATGAGTCGTGGGGATTATGTGTTTCAGTATTGATGGGATTATCGGTCTGAGTAGGGCTGGGACTATGAGTGTGGTCTAGGGTGGATGTCCTAAGGCAGAGAGCCTGCCTGATAGGAATATAAAGAGAGACAGAGAGACAGACCAGAGCTGTTGTGCTCTGCTGCCATATTTGGTTGGCTACCTCTGTCACCATTTTGTTGCTGTTCTGCCGCCATGAACTGGATGCTCTTTGTCCTGCTCCACTCAGCCTTGGGCCAGCCAAATATGGACTGAAACCTCCAGTAACTGTGAGCTAAATAAACCTTTCCTTCCTTCAGTTTGAGTGTCAGGTATTTGTCCCAGCAACAAG
Organism: Myocastor coypus; assembly: GCA_004027025.1. Classification (NCBI taxonomy): domain Eukaryota; kingdom Metazoa; phylum Chordata; class Mammalia; order Rodentia; family Myocastoridae; genus Myocastor; species Myocastor coypus. The sequence continues at coordinate 5,646 of PVJA010044363.1, read as the reverse complement.
TAAAGAGTAACTAAGACATTTATAGTACTAGAGATTGAACCCAAGGCTTCAGACAGGCTTGGCAAATGCTCTAACACTGAGCTAGATTCCCAGCACCTAAGCACATATTTTAAAAACTCCAAGCTATGCAATGTGTCATTTAGGGGTATGTGAGATAAAAACACAGTATCATGGAATACAAGAACAAACACCAGGGCTGGGGAGACAGTTCAGAAGAATAAGCGCTTACCTGACAAGTGCGAGGTCCTGAGTTCAATCCCTGGTACTGCCAAATAAATAAATACATACATACATACATACATACATACATACATACATACATACATAAATACATAAATACATAAATACATTTGTTCAATCTCCGGAACAAACACCATATTCATTAAATCTGCCAACATAGACTAGAGTTAAAGACCATTGTATAAAATGGTTGTCGGGGAAATCATTTCCTAATTAAATTGTGATTAGGGTCTGTCTGAGGCCTAGGGCCTTCCCCGGCTGGTGGGCTATGGCATTGGGAAAGATAACTCTCCTTGTGCTGAGGCCTCAATGGTCCTGTGATGCCCTGGGGCAAGATTACAACAGCGGACGACATCTTGGTACCTGGAGAAACCAGTAATAATAAAAACAGAGTTTCACCTTGGGGAAAGGACAGACTCCACACCCTGCCATCCTGCCCCATCTCCTCATCAACATAAAGATCCTCATCAATGTAAGGTCACCACCACCTGGTATGTCACTGCCCCCTAAGTCATCCCTTCACCCTGAGACTTGAGATCATCCCTCGGATCATTTTTTTCCCCTATTAAGAAAAAGTCTGGCTTTGGCGTATCTTCGCCTTTGCCCATCCTGAGGCAGTGACTATTCAGCACCCCTTGCCATGCATTACTAAGTTTGTCTCTGTTTCTTATTTCACCTCTTCACAGTGTTATAGGGCAGCCCAGTTAGATATTCTAGGCAGCCAGACAGGGCTAGGCCCTAAAAGGAGATAATATGGAAGACAAGATATCTTGCAACTGTGGAAGGAGACAGACACTCCCACTGTGCACCAGACCTCAAGACAAAAGACTGAACAAATGTATCCACATACCTCCCTGGGGATGGGCATCCTGAATTGATATTCTAATAAGGAAACCTGTAAGAGTCACTAACTCAACCTCCTACAGGAAAAGCCCTTGTTCTGTATTCATGTCCCGCTTGCTACATGATTGGCTTCTCCATTTGATCCCAGTTTAATTATTTTTACCTGAATAATCAATCTTACTTGTGGGTCATAGTTTAGTACCACCTTAGGCTCATCTTGCAAGTTCCCATGTTTCCCACCTTAGACCTGCTTTGCCTTGTGGTTTTGCTCTATAAAACTTCTAGAAAAGGCAGATTCCTGGGCAGCCCACTTGGGTCTGCTTCTTTCCCTCTCTTGGGTAGAGGCTTTCTTTCCCTCAATAAAAATACTCTGCTCTTAACCTCTGTTGTTCCTAAGATTCATTGTTGGGTTTTAGAGAATATGAAGTCATCTCAGATATCTTTCTCATTGAGAGTTTCATTCCCCCATGTACAGTACCCCACACACAGGCAGTTGGGGATCTTGGCCAGGTCGCCAGTAGGCTAGGTCCATGTTGTAACAAATAGCATCCAGAATTTTAGTGGCTTATGATGACAGAATTTACACCACCAGACAGTCTGGCCAGTAGGTACCAGGTGCTGTGGGGAAGAACAAAACGTGGCCTGTCACCCTAGGTTACGGTTTTTGTCCAGGTGTCCCCCTAAAACTTCACCTGCTCAGAAGTGAAGCTTCTCAAAGGTGATCGGGTTATGGGACGGCAGAGCTGACTTGCCGTTAAGAGGGAGGTCCTGGCCTGAAGACCACACTGGGCATGACCTGGAAAGGCGTGTCTCCCCTCGGCTCCTCCTGCTTCCTGTCGGCCATGACGCATCATGAGCAGCTTTTCTCGGCCATGCGTCCCGCCTTGGGGCCAGCTATAGACTGAAATCTCTCTTAATTGGGAGCTAAAGTTAGCCTCTCCTTTAGCAAAAGCACACAAAACACCAAAACAACCCAGGATTTGGAGGCAGATTTATAAACCTTGCTGGGCACTGACTGGGATCATTCCCAGGATGTCAGACCCTGATCTCTGGTGGTCTTGGGCTTATATGAGATAAGCAAGCAGGTAGGACACAGGCAGAGTGGCTTGGCTATTGGGGATTGGCTTATACAGTGCACATCCCAGTGATGACCACAATGATGACGATGACCACGACGATTACGACGACGACGACAACGACAACGAAGAAGAAGAGCAAGAAGAGGAAGAGGAGGAAGGGGAAGGGGAAGGAGAAGGAGAAGGGGAAGAGGAAGAGGAAGAGGAAGAGGAAGAAGAAGAAGAAGAAGAAGAAGAAGAAGAAGAAGAAGAAGAAGAAGAAGAAGAAGAAGAAGAAGAAGAAGAAGAAGAAGAAGAAGAAGAAGAAGAGAAAGGAAAGGCAAGAGCAAGCACAGTTAGTATCCAAAAGAAAAAACACTAGTCACGGGTGACCTGCCCCTCCCCCACAGTGCTGGTAGCCCCTGGGCAGAGCGCCACATGCCTTCACCTGAACTATACTAATCTTTCTTAAAATAGGAATCAAAAATATTAAATTAAAATTTGGAGCCGGGCGTGGTGGCTCACGCCTGTAATCCCAGCACTTGGGAGGCTGAGGCAGGAGGATTGGTGCAAGTTCAAGACCAGCCTGGGCTACAAAAGTGAGCGCAGGACCAGCCTCAACTGCATAGCGAGACCCTGTCTCAAAAAGACAAAAATAAATAAATAAATAAATAAATAAATAAATAAAAATAAATAAATAAAATTTGGGGCCAGTGAGATAGCTCAGCAGTCTAAAATACCTGCTTAGGCAAGCTTAGGTAGCCTCAGGGACCCTAGTTCAATCCCTGGCACCACGTGCTGCACCAGCCCCACCCCCAGGGCAGGCTGAGCCAGCCATAACATAAAAAATTAAAAAAATATATTTGCAGGAGAATACTCACATAGATGTTTGCTACCATTTACTTATTTATTTAGTATTTTAGGACAGGGTCTTTGGGGTTTACAGGGTCTCACCAGGTAGATCAGACTCATAGTGATCCTCCTGTGTTCAGCTTCCCATGAGCTGGGATTACAGGCGTGCACCACCATATTCATTCTCTATCGCCTCTCAGTGTGCCTGGCACGGCTCACCTGGGATTGAATCCCTGCCACTACTCTCTGCCTAAGCAGGCATTTTAGTCCACTGAGCTATTAGGCTAGTCCTTTTATTTATTTTTTTGTAAGTTGGTCTGACTTTGTTGTAATCCGTTACAAAAGACAATTTAAATAAGAACCAGTATGTTTGGTTTTAAGGCCTTTAGAAATCTGAGTTATAGGCCCGGTGGGATGGCTCAGTGGTCTAAAGCGCCTGCTTGGGGAAGCTTGGGCGGCTTCAGGGACCATGGTTTGATCCCCGGGACCACATGCTGTGCCAGCCCTGCCCTCAGGGCGGGCTGAGCTGGCCATAAAAATGAGTGAATAAACAAACAAAGATTCTGAAACAAGAAAAAAAATAAATAAATAATTTTTTTTTTTTAAAGGAAGAAATCTGAGTTATAGCTCACTACAGAAGAATATAAATTACATTAGTTCAAATTACAAAATAAAAGCAAATTTTAGGGACTAGGGGTATAGCTCAGTAGAATAAACGCTTGCCTGGCAGGTGCAAGGGCCTGAGTTCAATCCCCGGTTCCGCCAAAAAAAAAAGCAAATGTTTACAAATAGTGTATCATCATTAAATGTTTGTAAATGGTTTATTCCTACTTCACAACTGTTAACAGCTTTTTTGAAAACTCCAATAACCAGTTTGGAATTGAATGAGAAAACGTCACCTCATTCTGACGTGAGGTATGTCCTCAGTAGAGCCCTCCGGCAGCAGCCTCCACATGCTACTGGATGCCAGAAGATGTTCTGTGACTAGATGAAAACATTTTTTTTATTTTTTCTAACCAGGAAAAATTATGTTCACACATATGAAATCATCTCTTGCTTTACACATTTAAAATAAATTCTTGGAGTGTCTCTGTGTCTGACTTTCTCTCTTTTTTAGCTTTAGGCAAAACATTACATCTTTTGAAAGCTGTTTTTAGGAGAATTCAAGTCCTGTACCAAGTTTCCTAGAAGTAGAGTCCAAAGCGGGGAGGTTCTCAGGGACCTCAGGCTTTTGTTCCAGATATTTAGGAAGGTCACAGTTGGCCTTTAGATGTTAGAATTCAGCTCAGAAAGCACATGCAGTTGTCAGACATCTCCTCCTAATTTACAGTAAAACTATATAACATAGCAAGACTCCCACTGTATCTTAAAGAACTTTACACCATGCAAACTTCAAATAAAAAAAGCTAACAGGCTAAGGACTTAACTCAGTGGCACAGCACCTGTCTGACAAGCATGAGGTTGTGAGTTTGATTCTAAGTACCAAAAAAAAAAAAAAAATCATTCCAAGTCCTACTGTAGATCATGAGCCTCCTTAGACTCAAGCATCAGAAAATGAGCTTTTATATATTTTTAAAAAGATTTTTGTATTTATTTCTCTTAAACTTCATTTGTTTGTGTTATGGCCGGCTCAGCCCGCCCTAGGGTGAGGGTGCACATCATGTGGTGCCAGGGATCGAGGAGCGGTCTCGGCACTTGCCTTAAGTTTCCTCCGCAGGCACTTTAGACCACTGAGCCATCTCACTGGCCCAGCTTTTATATTTTTCTGGTCTTCCTACAAGTGTGGAATTTTTGGCTGACAGATTTAATTGAATCACATCATAGTCCATACCTGCTGCTGAGGAATGCATTTGTCTTCGACCACTCAAGCGTGTCACCAGCTAACGAGGAACCTACTTTTTGATCTGTTGACATAAGATGGTTCTGGTGGCTCAGCCATCTAAGGAGGGCATCTCTGCAGTGACGAGCTCCGTCTCTCACTGCTTCTGTGCCTGTTTGCCACCACCCCCTCTTCCAGTGTCATAGTCCTGCCCATATTCATCTCGAACCTGGCCTCCGGAGCATCCTCGACCATACTGCTAGCCCTCCTCGAAGCCAGCGTCCCAGTCTGTGTGGATGATCCTGTCGTCCAGGTGAGTCCTGCTGATGAAATGCCTGGCATTTTCTGCATCAGGTTTTCAATAATATTTTCAAAGCAGAAGCCACATGCTATTTTCTTCATTTTATCCCAACCCATAATTATCTTATGTCACCACTTTTGCTAAAGAGTTCATGAATTTGTTCTTCAGTTGTGCAAAATGACAGATTTCTGACACACATTATACAGCTTTTCTCTGGTAATTTTTCTTATACTTCATTGTCACCCCGAAAGTGCTGGTCCCAGTATGGGCTCAGTTCCATGTAGGAGTCACTGTATGGCGCTTTCGAGGCCAACTGACATGATGATAAGAGGTTGTCTTAGTTACTTTTTGCTCATTGCTGGAACAAATACCCAACACTCAAAATGAAGGAAGGAAAGGTTTATTTAGCTCACAGTTTGTGGAGGTTTCAGTCCATATTCGGCTGGCCCAAGGCTGAGTGGAACAGAGCAGAGAGCATCCAGTTCATGGCGGCAGAACAGCAACAAAATGGTGGCAGAGGTAGCCAACCAACACGG
>PVJA010044362.1:0-16221 GCA_004027025.1 Myocastor coypus | reverse complement strand
ACACACACTCACACACACACACACACTATAATAAAATACAAACCAGTAAAAAAGTCATTTGTTATTATGACCAAGAATTATATCCTGTACTAGGATAGATATACAGCTATGTTTTCTTAGTTCCTTGAGAAGAAAGGTTTGTACTAATATTGTTTAGATAAGAGATCACGTCTGTGTCTTGTTCTCTAATAACTACTATAAAGACAACAAAATGCAATGTATTAATTATTATATCTGTCCTAACCTGTTTCCATTGCTATTTTATCTTTTTTTTTCTCATTAAAAATGAAAAATAAAAATAATTATATGCTGTATATAATTGCATGTGCTATACTTTTTGGGGAGGGGGCACTTGGAATTGAACTAAAAAGAAGTGAACTACTTCCCTAACGTTTTTCATTTCGAGGCCAGTTCTCACTTAGTTGCCCAGGTTGGCCTTGAACCTGTGAGCCTCCTGTCATGGTCTGCCTGGTAGCTAGGATCATCACCATGTGCCTGGAGGTATCATACCTTTACCTACGGTGCCTCTGTAGGACTTTTTTTTTTTTTTTCAGACATCGCTACAAAAGCTGTGAGTAATGTGTTAAGTTATGATGTTATTAGATGACAGGAATTTTCAATCTCATCAAGGTACGCTCCGCCTGCTGTTGACAGAAATGTCAATATGCGGAGCATGACTGTACCTGGACTGTGTGCATGTTACTTTATTTGTTGAAACAGTCTTTGCTGATCTAATTGAATTTAAGATCTAGGGATAAAATGACACTGGATTACTCAGGTAGGAAATAAACCTAATGCCAAATCCCCACAAGAAACAGGGAGAGGAAGACTGGGTAGATGGTTTGAGGGTAAAGCCAGAGGCAGAGCTGCAGAGACAGGGCTGCAAGCCAAGGAACCTCCACCTGGGGCCACCCCGGAAGAGTCCAGGGGTGAAATCTCCCATGGAGCTTCGAGAGTACATCCTGTCTAGTAGACAACTTCGTCCCTCAGGAGTTAGAAGAGAATGAATTTCTACTCTTAGCAGCCATCCGGTTCATGGTAACTTGTCACAGAAACCCCAGGAAATGAACGTGATCTCTCAAGTCACTTGAGGGACAGAAAACATTCTGAGAATCACGGCCCGGTTACAAGCTGTGGCACATCCTGGTGCCATCCTCACCCATAATTACTCGGTTCTGCTCTGAGTTCTCCTGAAGTTTTCTTGAGTGTTACTGGGCGTGATGACATTTCTTCACCCTTGGCTGTTACTTGGCTCCTTGGTGGCTTTCCCAGGGCCCTAGGGAACCATCCCACATGGGTGTGAGGCACTGAAAGAATGCTAGGCATTTGACACCTAGAAGGGTGTCCTCCAGTATCAAGAAATGGGTTTTGGAAGCAAACCCACCAGCTTAGATTAATTATCATGTGGGGAAACAATTCTGTGGAATGTTCTGGATGGCCACATTTTTCAGGAGGACATAACTGTATGGAGCCCAGGTAGGCCATGAGGCAACCTGGCCCTGACTCTATGGTTTGCTGGATTTTTCCCCCCTCCCCTCTCTTGCCTCAGTTATGTCTCCTGAGAAAACTTCCCAAACAAAGTCCCTGCCCTTAACTCCTTGCTTCATAGTGCTTCGTGGGAACAGACCTCAACTCAGACATTGGTCATTGCGATTCTTCGCTGCTCTAATTAGGTGCATGTTAATGAACATGTGTGCTGCTGTGCTATCATGTGTGCTCTGTGTTCATAGAGAAAAATGATCACATAGAAAGCAAAGTTAACTTCATCTCTTCCCCTCACCCTGGGAGAGGTAGCTCTTCCACAAACAACTGTCACTGATTCCAAATTCCAGAAAAGTGATCCAGACCAAAAGCGGAGAATCCAAAGCTGTTTTGGCAGCAAACTCAACGCAGAAAGCCAAAACACAAGTAATGGAAACTCTGAGACTTAAAATAGCAAGGCAAAGTTCCACTTGATAACAACTAGCAATGTGTCCCTCTAGTTAACTTATGGAGCTTTTTTTGAGAGAAGCATCTTTAAACAGCTGTAGAGAAGCAGAGCCTCTCAGGACATATTTGTAGGGCTGCTGATGGGGAGTCTGGGTCCCACTAGGGGCCACAAGAGCCAGAGGGCAAAGAGCTCACGTGGAATTGTAAAAATGTCATCCTCTGAAGGCTGTCATGGAGGTCTGATAAAAATATAAGGAATATTTAAAGTAAGATAATGATTAGAAGAAAAGATACATTTCTATGAATCCTCTCATGCATTGCCTCGCCTTGAACACGTGTATCCCATTGTTCTTGGCTCTTTTGGGGCAGTATGGAGTTCTTTTTGGTGAGTTTCTTCACTTGCACTGCCATGGCTGCCTCAATATCCTGAATCAATTCAAAACATTTCCCCTCCATGGTCATTTTGACCTTGGGGAAAAGCCAGATCTGGCGAGGAAGGTGGAGGAGGATGGATACGCCATCAAGGGCCTTATGAGCCTCTCTTGACAGCAGCGTTCAACATAGTTTAGATCACAGTTGGGAGAGACACTTGCAAATGAGAGCTTTCTAGAACTTCATCAGAAAGTGGCAAGAACAATGGAATCAGTAGGCTTGAAACAAGACGCTTTGAAGGAGATTCATGGCGATGTGCCTTGCTATAATCATGTTTTTTTATTTACACATTGACCATTTATTTCAAGCACCCCTCATGGTTTGGACCTTAGGGACCCCAGGAAGACTTATGTGTTAGAAGTTTGGTCTCCAGCTTGGTTCTGTGGAGGAGTGGGGGAAGTTTGGTGAGCCAGGGCAGCCTTGCGGCAGGACGTCAGGTCACTGAGGATGAGCCCTAAATGGGGACAGTGGGACCCCAGTCCTGCCTGCTTTCTCTTCATTGCTCTGTGACCATCAAGTAAGAGATTTTTCTCTCCCGTGTGCTTCCAACCAGAGATGTCGCCTTTCTATATTCCCAGAGCTATGGGGCCAAGCCTGGAGCTCCAAGAGCCAAACAGGCCGTTGCTCTTCTCTGGCATTTCTTATAAATGGTGAGTGCCATTACAAAGGTTAAGCCTGGTTTGTCCTTGAGGGAAAATTGTCCCCTGGCCAGGCTAATAAATGACAATGCTTACAAGATGATGGTTAAAAAAGGGGATGAATTAGTTATCAAAGGGGAAGCTGTAAGACCAATTTCTGTTAGATGGCCTTGAAACCCGAATAAAAAGTGAACCTGAATACTTCTCAAAGAAGTGTGTGTTTCTTGCAACCTAGCCTAAGTTGAAAAAAGAAAAGATGTCGGATCATCCTGATCTTTTTTAGCCTTCAACAGGCATTTATTTTCATACCTTCTGTTGACTTCAACCCTGCCCGTCTAAAATGCTAAGGAGAACAATTCCACATAAGGAGAAAATTCAGACCCTGTCTGACCCATCCCTGGGAAACCAGATGTCCACTCTGTGTATTTATGAGTCATATAGGCAGCTGGGTCTTCGCAGCAATCTTCGCCTGCTCCCAAATGCTGCAGTGGGAAGGACAGGTGCTGACATTTCCAGCGATACAGCTGGGTTTGAGAGTTGGAGGTGCTGCTTAGTGACTGTGAGACTCCACGTAAGTCACCTGTACCTTCAGCTTCTCCAGCCCCACCTGGTAGAAGGACAAGGACTTCCCTCAGCACACGCACTGCAGATGCAAGAAGTCGCAGGTAGGCAGGGCTTGGACAGAAGAACACACCCTGCTTAGGTCACAGATTAACCTAAACGTTTTATGGTCATTGCGAGGATAATTTTGGCTGCTGCTACTCTCGCGGTTTCCAAGTAGCTGTAAAGGAACTGTGTGGTCCCCAGATTTCCTCCAGCTCAGGTTACTAAGCCCTGCCTGGCACTGGGCTGGATGAAAGAAATAAGAAACATTTGTTTCACTTCTCAGGGGCTTAAAGGGTGTGACACAGGGAAACACCCACTTGGTGACAATCGATTCTCATTGGGATTAATAAGTGTGTTTCTGAGGAGGCAGGAAGAGTGGAGTTACTAGTTGTGTGTAAAACTGAGTAACTAAGCCAGCACTCTGGGAGACTGAGACAGGAGGATTACAAATGTCAGCTCAGCCTGGGCAGTTTAGTGACTTGCTAAGACCTGGTCTCAAAACAAACACAAAAATGGGCAGGGATGTAGCTGAATGAGAAGGACCTGAGTTCTAACCCCAAACCCTAGTATTAGTAAAAAAAAAAAATAATAATAATAATAGTAACCTAGACTGAAGCTGAAGGGAATGGAAGGAAGTAGTAATTGTGTTCTTTTAGACTGACCTGCTACTCAGGCTCAGGGGCATCACTGACCTAAATGTCCCCTTGGGGCCCTCTCTTCTACAAGGTTCCCATGTGATCTCCGCCACCTACACTCACACACACGTAGTTCCTGCATGGGGAAGTCCCTCTTCTGATGCTGGGTCTTCCTATCCTTGCCCTTTCTTCTCCAGGGACCCCTCTGGGGAGGACTTGTAACCATGCTTTATCTCAAGGTGGAAATGCAGGGCAATCCAGATATAGCAGATGCTACAAAGCTTTAACGTTTCAAGAAGATTAGGAGGGATTTGCTTCCTGCGGGTTGCTTTTCTGGTGGGGCAGGCCAGAAGGCCTTCTCACGGCAGCTGTCTACATGGCTTCTACTCCAGTCGGAATCTCTGTCACCCTTTTCCTCACACCCTGACTGTAACATCCACTCCCCTAAGGGAGGTTCCTCATCTGCGTCTCTTCCATGGACAAATCAGGTCCATAATCTAAGAGAATTGCAACTTGGCCCCTTTTATCTTAGATTTCATGAATCAGGAAAGCAACAGGAACTGAACTGCCTAATAGCCTGGGAAGGCTGGATCTTTTTCATTATTTTACTTTTATTCATTTTTGTTATAATACTTGGGATTAAAGTTAGAGAGTTTGCCCTGAGCTACATCCCCATCCCTTTCTGGTGTTTGAGGCAGAGTCCTACTAAGTTGTCAAGTTGCTCAGGTTAGGCTCAAGCTAGTGATCCATTCGCCTCAGCCTCCTAGAGCTCTGGGATCAGAGGTGTGCATCACCATGGCTGACTTTGTCGTGAATTCTTGGTCGGCCTGTGGGGTGTTTTGTGGCTTGGATGACAGCAACGGAAGCCAGTGCCAACTGGTCAGGTCCTCTGGACTTCAGGAGGATCAGTGAGTAGCATTTGAACGTGCAGAAGGGGTCGGACTGATGGGAGGGAGCCCTGCTGCCTTGTCGCCATTGTTCAGTTGCTGCCAGAGCTGAGAGGAGGCTTGGGAAAGCAGATTTCCAAAAGCCATGAGAAGTAGCAGTATAAGTTAATGACCAAAGCATGGAAAGGGCTTTTCGTGGGTCGTGGATATCACAGGGGAGACTGCAGGAGAGAGAGAAGCCGCAGAGTCATCTTAGGGTAACAAGGGGGTTTGTTGGGCATCTCTTTGCGGCCCTAATGTCCACTTGTTCATTTCACGGAACAACCCTTTAGCTAGTGAGCTCGTCTGCTGTAGTAGGGGGCCCCCATGTCCAGGGTGGTCTGCGGGCTGTGAGTCCAGGCCATGTGCTTAGTAGGAATGCAGGAACCTCACATGCAAAGTGCTTTGCCTGCCTTGTGCATTCATTCTTGGGTGCAGCGCTGGGGCAAGGGCCTTGCCTAGCGGTCTGTGCAGGAGCAGAAGGGGCTCGAAGTGGGTAAGTGGGCTGGGCACAGTTAAGAGCTGGGGATGGCAGAACTGCCCCATTGGATCACCTCCAACTGAAGTGTGGCATCCTAGGGCCTGCGGGGGAGTAGGGTGGGGAGGAGGGCTCTGCTCTCTGCAGCCGGACCCTCAGGGAGTCCTGCTGAGGCAGCCTCAGCACCCTGGCCCCCTCTTGTGCTGTCGCAGAGCAGCTGCTACCTCCCGTTGCTTTCCAGAGCTATTTTCTTCCTCTTGAACCCCAAGCAAGCCCATCTGAGACAGACAACCCCTCAGTTTAGCCTCAAGAGCTTTAGGGATGGTGTTGTCTGCTTAATAAGAACACAAGCTTTGCAATGTGGACCCTACAGTTTGCATCCTGATGGGCATGACAAGCTGTGTGACCTACAGCAAGTTGCTGAACTTCTCTGAGCTTCAAGTAGAGCTTTCCTGATATTCAACGTAGAGTCGACATCAGAATATATTTTGTAGGATTACTCTTCTCTTGGTTCCAATCTCATTGCTGAGACAACATACTGGACCCTCAGACCAGACAGGAGGAGGGGTTTATTTTGACTCAGAGCACAGCCTGTGGTTAGCTAGGTCTAGGGCAGCAAGGCATAGTGGAAGAAAATCTGTTCCCTTCATAGCATCAAGAAAGCAGAGAGAGGGAGAAAAAAGGGAGGAGGTGGGAGGGAGATACAGCCTTCTGGGTCACAGCCCTGCCATCAGGCCCTGCCTGCTAATAGCAAGGTAACTTTAGTACCTTGGTGGTCCAGTCCTCTTCTAAAATCTCCACTTCTGAGTGCATGATGAAACTGGGGGACATTCTTTATCTATACTGTAACACGTATGACTGAAATGAGTTGGTGTGCAAAGATTACTCAGTACAGCACCCGCTACTTAGTAAATACTCAGTTGATGTAAGGTTACCATTATCATAACCACCGTTATCAGTTGTCTTATATTCCATAATTGTGTTCTGGACACGGGGGCAAACTTCAGGTTTCTGAAAGAGGGGTGCACAGGAGGAAGTTGAGGACGTTCCCAGCTCATGGGACTTCGTGGAACTTTGTAGGGCTTTAGCCGGTGAGGTTACAATGCTCCGGCCCAGGACCAGCGCTAGGCCACTGCTGAGGAAACGTTTCTTGCTGTGATGGTTGCTGTCTGCCATGTACTGCAGCTTACAGAATGCCTTCAGACCTCGAAGGGAGGAGCTGCGCACTGAGGCAGTGGGCGCTGAGGAACGTGCCGGCGTGCTCTCTAATCTCCCGCATTTGTTGCCTAGGATGATCAAGTGAGAGGACCTTTGCTCTTGGAGAACCAAGGCTTTCCAGGAGGGAAGGCTGGGAAAGGAGAGCTTCACAGGGTGGAACAGGAAGTAGGAGCGCGGCGTCTCCTGCCCTCGGCTCCATCTCTCTCTCTCCCTCCCTCTCTCTCTCTCTCTCTCTCTCTCTCTCTCTCTCTCTCTCTCTCTCTCTCTCTCTTTAGGGTCTCACCACTGAGTCCTAGTGATCCTCCTGTTTGTACCTCCCAAGGGCTGGGATTCCAGACGCGCGCCACCACGCCCAGTATCGCCGGCTCAGCGCGCTCTAGAGCGGGGCCTGCGCGGCACGAGGGGCCTCCATCTCTCAAAGATTTCACCACATCATGATCTCATCACACTGAGGCCTCAGATTTTGACACACGAGCCTTTGGGGCATCCACTTAGACCACATGCATCACGGATAAATTCTGCCTAGACGTAGAGTTGTTCAAATGCTACTGACGTTGCCATCTTTTGAGTGGTTATCATTGACCTAGGAGATTTTAGTTCTACCAGTTCTCACAAGGCCACAGAAACAGTTATCATTATCTGCTGGTTGCAGATAAAAACTGATTCTTGCAGATAAAGAGTGCAAAGCTAAGAAATATTAGACTTTATTGCCCTTGGCATGGCTTCTTCTGTGGTAGGCCAGGCAGTGAATCTACATCTTTAATTATGAAATCCACTCTCCCCACACTCATCTGGAAGCCTCTCTGGACAAACCCCTAGAGCTTCTGCTACCACTCTGTTGATTTGGCTTTGAAAGAGGCATTATTCAAGGGGCCAGTGTTCTACTGTCCCAGTGCCATTGCATAAATTCTTTGGCACAAATTGCCTGTGTCACTGAGGGAACTGAGAGAATGCTTGGAAGGCTGGAGGACGTGTGTGTCACTTGCTATGCTAATGATGCTAGTGCATTCTGGGGACTGCTTCACCCTGAAATAATAGGAACAAGATTAAAATTGATTTCTAACCTCTCATTATCAGGAAAATCTCTGAACTGCCCTTTGGGACCAAATCTCTGCCTACTTCTGCAGAGGTCAGAAGTCACTGAGAAAAACGTCAACATGTTTGCCCTTGATGGATGAGCTAGCTTAATGAAATCCTTGAGCCCAATATCAGCCATGGGGCGATCTTCTCTTGAAGAAAATCATGCCACTCTGACTGTATTAGTAGGAGCACTGTGCCGTCCAGGGAGGTGACTCATTTCTTATGGGCTGCCTGCTTTCACGCATATCTGTGTGGAGATGTCAGCAAGATAAAGATGTTAACTGTACAAAGTACAACCCACCTGGGGATTGAGCTCAGTGACGCGTGCCTGCCTGGCAAGTGGAAAGTCCTGAGTTTGATTCCTAGTACCCCTCTGCACCCCCCCAAAAGATAAAGTATAATCAGACAAAGGCAATCAGTAAGGGTGGGAATTTTATTCAGTGCATCTCTCTTCAGGAGGCTGATCTTACTATACAAAGGTTAGAGCTCCCCAGACGCAAGTTCGCCTTCATCCAAGGAAGGGTTGGTTATCAGCAAAGCAGTGTTTGCCGTGATCTGTGCAGCCTTTCCTCCCTAGGGCGGTGGCCAAGTCCCCATCTTGCTCGGGAAGCCTCTGACACTTCTGTGGCACCCTCAGTCACCCGCACGTGCTTGTTCTCTTCTCTTCTACAGGTACCTGATGTTCTGCTTGTCCTCAGACTGTAGCACTGGAACCTTCCGCTCTGCTATCTGCAGTGCTTCACTTTCCAGGCCTCTCAAGTCTCCCAGCACTATTTATATCTGTATTAGATGGTTTCAACGGGGCCAGGTAGGTCACCACCAACTTCTAGTGGCTGACAAGGAAGGAGTTCTGGTCTCTGTTAATTCCAGAGAGGAATCGAGGACTCCTGCCTCCTCCTCAGTGCCAAAGGACCCAAACAATTGATATTCTGCCCCGTGAGACTCAAAGCCTGAATTAGATCTCATTGTCCAAATGTGGAAACTTGGGGTTGCATCCGTTACATCTGTAATCTAGGCAGCGGACAGCAGAACATGACAAAGAATTCTCCTGTAAGGAGGCTTCCTCTCACAATTTATTCTAACTCACTCAGCAATTCTGAGGCCAAAATGCGTATGATAATCTTGAGTTTTCCTTCAAGGCAGCTCTGAAAAATACTGGGCTACTGCTTCAGAGGTGGGAGAATGACACGGAGACGAACAGTCTCCAACACTCTGCCCTAATTCCTAAACTGCTATCGGGGCCCCTGTGGCTGGTGCTCTCAGAGAGAGACAGCTTTACTCAGATATACACAGGTACCCCTTCTCTCCTGTGTGTTATGTAAGGGATTGTACCTCCCTTTACCCGAACTTCCAGAACAAACTGGATTATCATTCTGATGCTAGCCCACTCTCAGTCAATTCTTATGTCCTAGATGCACCTGGATATAGCCAACATGTTTCTCTCTCTTCTGCCACCACCGTCCTAGTCCATACACCAGCCCTGGCCTGGACTTCTGGAAGAAACAGATCATTATCCTCTTGTGCTTAGACAGAGACCCACATCTTCCCACTGTGCTTAAGATCAGACTCTGCTCTACCCATATCTTCTTCCTTTCCTCCTCTCCCTGGCAGGCCCAAGCTCCTCCAGTTCTTTGCTTATTCTTCTCCAAGGCCCTAGGAGAAAAATCATTAATGTATCTTAACTATTGTTGCTCTCCCATTGCACAGGTAGAAACTTGAAGTGTAGGTTGCAAGGCTGATGGGTCCTGCAGCAGGCTGGTGTTGGACGCCCTGATAGGTTGCTGTGCCTCCCAAGAAGCCTTCTGCTACTTCCTGTGGTGCACTGCTCTGAGGGTTGTGATGGAACCCTAAGGTACCCTTAAACCTGACGCTCTGTCAGAACTAGAAGCTTCTCCACGCCCCAAGAGGATCTTCCATATTCCTTACAGCCAGTATGGGTACTGCCCCTGGGTTCTCGCAGCTTTCTGAGTATGGGATTCTGGGTGCACAGCTACAGAGCTGACTTTGGAATACTTATATGTACTGCGCCAGTAATTCTGACCTTGGGTAATTACTTGGCCTCTCTGTACTCACGTAAAATATGTGAAAAGTGTAAGCGTAATGGTAACTTTTGGATAAGATTGTTTTGCAAGAAGATTTAAGTAAAACAGACATCTCTTGATATCCTCCAAGGCATGGTTCCAGGGTTCCTGCATATATTAAAATCTGTGTATGCCCAAATGTCTTATATAAAATGCATGATCTCTGCATAGAACATATACATATCCTTGTGTATACTTTAGGGGGCTTGCCAGGTAGCTCAGCTGATTAAAGTGCATGATTCAGCAAAGTCACTAGGGTTCTGGGGACGGCTGTTCAATCCCCACCTCCACATGGAGCATGAGACCTTCCCTTAAGGCAGCCTGAACCATCCCCTCCCCACAAAAGAATCCTCCTTGTGTACACTCTGTATCATTTATAGATTACTTACAATACTTACTGAAAGGCAAATGCTGCAGAAATACTGGGCTTATTGTATTATCTAGGAAACAAAGGCAAGGAAAACAGTCTTCACATTCCGTTGAGACGGAATTAGTTTTGGTCTTCAGCCTGAGCCCCTTTGGCCGAACCGCAGAGGTCTGACAATGAACACGCACCGCTCTTTGCTACCACATCGGGCACTCAGCATGTCTGCCAGTGTCCGCTGCTGTCATCTTCCTTGTTGTTGTTATCACAGTGCATGGACCCCAGCTACTCCAGGGCTCTACTGTGGTTTCTTGAGACAAGGACCACGTTAGGTCATCTTTGAGTCTGTGGTACGGGGGTGAGCTTTCTTGGAGGAGCCCTGTACAACGTCTTCTGGTGCAAGGAGGAGAGAGGGTGATGCTGACCCAGAGGTGCTTTCTAACGGAGGCGCATCAGAAAGCCAGATCATGGAGTGGAGATCGGGGTTGATTTTGCCTTGAAGAAATGGCTGTCCAGGCAAATCCTGCATGTTTCTGGCTCTGCAGTTGCTCAGATTTTCAGAATGAAAGCTGAGCAACTTCTTACTGGAAAAGGTTTTGGAGATTGCATGCTATTATTCTAGAGGCAGTAACCAACATGCAAATTGCTTTTCCTGTGTCTGAACCATCTTTCAGTTGTCTGCAAGAAGGCTTAGAGGGTGGTGGCTGAGAGCTGGAGCTGCAGACTAGATAGCTGTGGATTCTATCGGAAGCTGCTACTTGCGACCCAGGTCACCTGGAGCAAGCAATTAAACGATGCTAAGCCTCAGTTTCCTCCATTAAATGGGGCTGGCTATTATTACTGGGCTAATTACAATTATTACAGAACCCATTTTATGCGGGTATTATGAGAATTAAAAGCACTTGGCACAGTTTTGAACTGGAAGCACTCATTATATGACTGTTAATTGTTTTTTATTGTCCTTAACTTCTCCTTCAAAGGCTTTGCCTGTCTCTGTCTGAGAGCAACCATGGAGAGATGAGCTTCAGGGTAATCACTAATCCATCCTGATATTTATCAAGTATTCATTAACTGCGAGGCCTTACACTAAATTCTGCAGGGGTATCAATGCAGCCCACAATGAGCTTCTGTTTGTGGCTAAGAAGATAAGGCACTTTTCTGAGTTACAGCAAGTGACTCAGCCTTCCTGGACACCATTTATCTCACTCGTGAAATGGAATATATGAGACAAGAATGAAATTCACTGAACAAAGCCAGTGTGTTTTGAAGATGCAGACAGCAGTAGAGGGTGGTTGCAAGGAAATGGTGCAGAATTCTAAAAAGCAGACCTTAGCGAGAGACAGCAGAGTCCTCCAGTCCATCTTGTCTGAGCCCTGGCACGTGCTGGACTATGCCTAACTAGAGCCCAATCCCCATCATTCCCACACCTCGGTCCACCTTCCAACTTCTCTTTACTTTCTTGGACTCAAGCCAAGTCTTGTAGTTCCTATGTGGACTAACGTGTTATTTCTCCTGGATGCATCTATTACCACAGTTACCAGTTGGTGCTTTTATTGTCAGTGTTTCAGAATTCTCCAGGACTCTGGAAGGCCTTATTCAGCGTTCCTCCCCAGCACCTGGCAAGTGAGGTGCCTGACATTCGGACGTTGAATATTTGAGTGTATGAATAAATTTCAGTTATATGAGTAAGTGAAAGAGCAAAGTATATCAGTCCTACAATTACTTCCCCTTTTATGTGAGATGTGAATGCTTGAGATCTGGGGTTTCCATGCACTGATTTCTCCTTCTCTCTGTGACAGAACATAATTTTCAGTGGGGGATCCACCATTCCATGCGGTGGCCCACATCACCCAGAAGGAAATGCTCCACTCTCTTCTTCCTTGATTGCTTAGTCTCCTGTTTCTCTGAGCAGGTGATTTCTTGGCCCAAGGAAAGACACATGACCCAGCTTGTTCAATCAGACTGAAGTCCGAGACATTTCCTGCAAAACTGATGAAGAAATCTGTCTTCTTCATTGAGTGAAATAAATGATAAGGCGTGGAAAGGATGAAACTCAAGTAAAACAACACGATCCAGTGGACTTCACAAGGAGCTACATCTCCTGTGGATTGTTTATCATGTATTTAAGTGCAGGTCTCACTAAATTGTCCACACTGGACAAACTTGCCTTCCTCTTGCCTCAGCCTCTCAGAGTTCTGGGATTACAGACCTGTGCCACCATGCCTGGCTCTGTCTTCATTTTCTTAGATCGACTTTCTCCATATGTCGGCAAACTTGGGACCATAGATCATGTGTGTCAAACCTTCAGGAAGGAATTAATATGCTGTCTCCAGACCTCAAAGAGGCAGAAGGTGTTTGCTCAGAATAAAGTTGTCTGAGGTGGAAAGATAGCTCAGTGGACTAAGTCTCTGTTTAGGCAAGCGCAGGAACTGGGGTTTGACCCCTGGTGCCCCTGTGCTGTCCCCGCTCTGTGGCTCACCCTAGAGTGACTCAGCACTTAAAGGGTACATAAAGGGGTTGAGGAAGGAATCTGTGGGCCACGTCCTAGGAGGAGCTCTGATCTTTCCAGCCATGCCACTTTCTGGCAGGAACTCTGCTCTTTGCAGCTGCCACCACTTCCTTAGAGGAGCTCCAGTCTTGGTAGTCAGTGTGGAAGGAAGGGAGAGAGGCTTGCCAGATGCCGCAACTTCTGCTCCTTCCTCTACGGTTTGTGTTTTTCTGCCACCATGAACTGCTGCCCTCTTCCTTGTGCTACGCTGTTCTGGAGCCAGCCAAGTATGGACTACACCTCCACTAACTGTGAGCTAAACAAACCTTCGCTTCCTTAATTTTGAGTGTATTTCGTCCCCACAACAAGAGAAGAGTAACTGAGACAATGGCTATAACAAAATATCTGGGGAAATTAGCTTAAAGGGAGAAAGATTTACTTTGGCTCATGGTTTCAGACATTTCAGGCCATGGATGGTTAGTAAGGCAGAACCAGCACGGTGGGAGGGGTGGGAGAGGGGCCCAAAAAGGAGAGTGTGAGAGGAGGGGGGCGTGGCTTCTAGTGACCCTACACTCACCCCCTTGGTGGCCTAACTTGCTTTCACCAGACCCCACCTCCTAAAGGCTTCCCTGCCTCTGGACAGCACCAGATGCTGAGGCCAGGCCTTACCACTCACAACCTTTTAGGGCACATTTGAAATCCAATTTATAGCAGGAATATGAAAAGAATCCAAAAGAAAATCATAAAGAAGCATAACAAAATATAATTAAAAGACACAAAACAGAATGGCAAAATGATATTCATAAAACCAGTAGGTATTTTCTATGTAAAAGGTCTCCCCTCGGGAGTTGAAAGGCAGAAAGAGTGAATAAAAAAAGAAAGCCGCCTTCATAATAAGTTATCTGTGAAACACAGTGAGGTTAAAAAGCATTTCAATGAAAAAGATAGCTAACCTACATACCACGAGAGAGCTGTTAAATCTATATGACTAGTAGGCTGATGTATAAAGCCTGACCAAAATAGAAGAGTAGTATTTGAATTAAAAATAAGCTATGATAAAATACATAGTACCGTTTATTTCCCTCAACATATTTTACTTCACTTTGAGTGTACTTATCTTGTTGTTCTGGGGACTTTCAGCAACAGTTCCCAAAGTCCTCTTTTGACGCTGTCTTTACAAGTCTTAAGATAAAAAAAAAAAACACAGGGACACTATAGCTACGTGCCACTCAGGGGAAACAGGCTCAAGCCACCACAGTGTAGTGTCCTCCCCCGCCTTACTCACTGGATCTGTCACCACGTGGCTTTCGGTTCTTCCCCAGTGTCAAAATGATCGTTAGAGAGAACCGACGCAGGAAGGAGGATTTCCAGAACTGCTTCAGAAAGCAGCCAGAGCAATAGGAAAAGTGTGCTCAAAGCAAAGGAGAACTGGTGTGTGTGTGTGTGTGTGTGTGTGTGTGTGTGTGCGTGTGCGTGTGTGTGTGTGTGTACATTATAGTGCGTCTTTTATTATAACTACTTTTTAAAATTTAAATACTCACTGCATGCTTTGATTTTACCTCATATTTCAAGGCAAAGAGAATAACTAGGCGTAATCAAACTACATGATTTTGAAAGTAACAATGCTTCAGAAATATAGAACAAATTTAAACTTTAAATGATACTGTCTCCAACGCATAAAAGCAAAATATGGCTAACTTACAGGAAGAGTTGGAAGGCTCTTACCACACTATCATGATTAGATCGAGCAGACCGTTTGGTAAGGATATAGAAGATGTAAATATCTTTGAATCTCATAGAAATGCAAAAAAATGTATGCTCCAAGTTCAATAATTAGCAAATATATCTTTATTTGTAGTATTTTAGCGTACTTATAAAAATGTACCAAGTAATTGCCCACAAAGCAAATTCCAGGACATGTCAAAGATCATCTCATAGGCCACAGTTTCTGTCTACAATATAACTAAATTATATACGAAAAATAAAAATGGTTTACAAAATTTCATGGATTAGCAATTCAGATGCACTTTCAAATAAATCACAGAATGAAGAGGAAATCTTGGTGGAAATTAGAATATACCTCACGGCGTTATTGCATATGAAACCTAGAGCTTCGGTTGGAAGGAAGAAGAGTGGACTTCTCTGCATTATCTCTGCAACTTCCTATTTCCTGTGACTGTATAATTATTTCGCAATAAAAGTCTGGAGCAAGCTTTCCTGCGTGTGCCTCTTGGGCCTGCAACTTCTCACAGAGACGCTTTGGTGTGAGGCTAAAATTACATTTCCTTGGAGGAGGGGAGGCCTGTCGGGGCTGTGAGTTGAAGGGGACAACTGCGCAGAACCGAGGGGAGGAAGAGGACCCAGCCGCCGTCCGTGGGGACGTGTGGCAGAGGGCTCAGCGAGCAGGGCGCTGCGGTCAGAGAGCCTTGGCTGAGGCTCCTGCCTTGCGTTCTCCCCTGAGCAGCTGAGGCCTCCGCTGTAACATGGACAGAGGGTGGCTGGAGCCACTCGGCTGTTGCTGAGTCTGACAAAAGACATCGTTTAAAAATAAATTAGACACCGAGCAGAGGCTCAGGTCACTGCCGGCCTCCCCTAAATCCCCAAGATTATCGTCCCTTTCTACCTCCACCTTCTCGCTCTTTGGCAGATCATTCTGGCACTTGTGCTTTGTGTAGGAGCACCACCGAGTCCTCCTTTTCCCGTTGGAGAAGAGCAGGAGATAGTTTTGTTTTTGTTCTTTCTTGTCTCTCCTCTTCAGTACCAGGGATTTAACCTGGAGAAGTCTGCCACTACCTCAGACCTTTAAGGTTTTTTTTTTTTTTTTTTTTTTGTCTTTTTGAGACAGGGTCTCGCTATGCAGTTCAGGCTGGCCTTGAACTCACTTTTGTAGCCCAGGCTGGTCTTGAACTCACACTGATCCTCTTGCCTCAGCCTCCCGAGTGCTGGGATTACAGGTGTGCGCCACCACGCCTGGCATTGTTTGTTTTTTTGTTTTTTGTTTTTTTTCTAATGTTGGATAGTAGTTTTCTAAGTTTCTCAGGCTAGCTGTCAACTTGCCGTCCTCCTGCCCTTAGCTCTCCAAGTAGCCACAATCAAAAATGGGGTCACCAGGCCCAGACAGGCAATTTTAAAGTGTGTTGCAGCAGATGGGGTTTTGGTAGATGGTCATGTCATGATGATGGAGAAGGAAATTGCAGGGGGATGAGGAAAGCATCCCCACCTTGCCTGGAGGCAGACAAAACATGTCAGAAAATATCTAAGGTAACAGGAGTAAAGGCTTAAGGAAATCAAGAGGGGAACCAAACTGGGGCGAGAGAATGAGTCTGGCCAGTGCAGGGCAAGCTCT